>VYZV01034545.1:13777-32857 GCA_013401275.1 Pandion haliaetus | reverse complement strand
CAAACCAACACATACACCCCACCCCACTCCCCCCACAACAGCTTCCATATGAAGTTCTGGCACATGACCTGTGTCCTTAGACAACTTCCCGTTTTCTTAAGCTGCGAGATCTTTTCACCAGGAATCCATTTCAATTTATTTAGAGAACAGTTAGTTAAATCAACGCAGGTAGTCAAATAAAAATATAAATAAACGCAAAGTCCAAGAAGAAAAGTTTCAGGATATATAAGTAGAAAAATGCTCCTCTATCTTTAAGCAAGGCTAAAGGAAAAATGTCAAAACCAAAGGCAAATATGAAGTCAGGATTTTCCAAACTGCAATCTTATGCACAGGCCAGTAAGTTTTAATTTTTATCTAAAAATTCATGGCTTCTGTTATCCATATTCCAGCAGAGATTATAGCACAAAAAGTACAAAGTAAACTCAAATCAAGGGCACACAGTTTACTTAAGAAGCAATATCGAAAATTTCACTGGTCTAAATAACCTAAAATGACATTTCATGTGTCTACGGTGATTCAGAAAATCCTAATGTGCCTGAAGAACATTAGACAGACTTTAGAAAGTGCTACTAGAAACACATTATTAAAAGCCAGTTTAAAATTTAGCTGGTACAATGCTTTCCCCAAAATTCAATGATTACATAATTTAATTATCTACTTAGAAACTCAAAAGCAGTTACCTGTATTAAAAATAACATTTGCTCATTATTTCAATCACTACAGCCAGATATTATTAGATAATTTCATCTGTAGTGGTAAAAAGTATCCATTTAATTGAGAAAGAAGGGAGGAAAAAAAAAAAAAGACTATGAAAGAGACATACTAGTGAGCAAAGTAGGTCCAGGAAGGAATAAATATGCCTGTCGTTTGGACCAGAGCAGTAGCAGGTAGAGAGGATTTGGGCTCCATCTCTGGAGCACACTGCCTCAGGCAGTGTGCACCCCTGTATCTATTCAGATGAAAAGATTAGCCACTGCAGCTGAAATATAAGTTAACTTTATAATTAGCAAACAGATACTTTGTGACAGAGACTGAACATAGGCACATCTGTGCCACAAGAAAAACGGCCTTCAAAACCTTAGCCATTTTACTAGGCCAAATCTCACACTTTTAAATTACTTAGGAAATTTATATAATTCTCTACTATGTTGTTTCCAGCATATATAGTCAAGTAGACAAAATGCAAAGTTTAGAATATTACAGGCTAATTTAGAGCAGACCTGTCAACACAAACAAAGCTCCATCTATGGCAACACAATAAGTAGTGTACTGAAGAAATAGTATGTCATGTCGGCAAACTTTATAATGGGGAAGAAGTTATAATTTACACCTAACAAGGGAGAATACTAGCCATAAAACAGCCAGATTCTAAAAATTAATTTGCTTTTTCCAATAACTATTTCTAATTAAAACTTTTTTAAAACAAGTAACAATAACATGTTTTCAGACGTTAGGCAGAGCATAGAAATAGAACAATAGAACTCAAGCAAAAACATGAGACCCAAGGACATAGAACTGTATCTTTCTACAAAGTACAGGAAAAAATTGTATTGGTTATCTATTTGTCTAGTTCTAGACAACAGTTCAGTAAAGTCTGATAACATGCTTGATTTTAAGCCCTTAACTAATCCTAGTCTTATCCACAAAAGCATTTAAATTTAGCATCTCAAACACCCAAAATAATCACAAGTACATGTTGGAGCCTCTCCAATAAAATATTACTTTCTCATCATCTGTGGTTAAAAAAGGCACATTCTAGTCAAAAAGTTCCTTTTTTCAGATATTAAGCAGTCTATCAATACCAAAATATTGAGTGACAAGTGGAACCACATCAGCAAACATTTATAGAAGTTGTTGAACATGGTTATTTAAAGGTCCATTTGTCAATACGAGGACTTTTGTATTGGCTTAGTTATCTTAGTGTATTCTTAATTTCCTCAAACTGTATTTATTTCTGAGATAAAAATTAAGGCATTCCCCCAAAACTCCCAACAATGAGTTTGAATGAATTTTAACACATTCTTGAGGTTATGCTGAACTTGCCCTTTTTGTAATTTGTTTTCCTATCTTGTCAATTATGCATGCATTCTATCTGTATCTTCAACCACAACCAAGCTTGCTTAGTTATATAGAATTATTATTTAGTGAACTTTTTTTTGTTTGATGGTGTACTTAATGGATATGAAGTTATGAATTTACTCCTTGTTATTTTCTTCTTACAAGATGACATAAGTAGAGTATAACTGACCAGATCCTTAACCAACGTAAATTAGCTCCACTGAAACAAAACCAGTTTACGTCAACTACATTGAGTCTAACATGAAACAAATGTACCTAAAGCAAGATGGCATATTTAATTAGCCACAGTACGATTGTATGTGTACTATCACATACAATTAAGACTATTTCACTTGAGTAAAAGAAAAACTTCTAGAAACAGTGCTTTGCAGCATTAGGTTTCATCTTACTCCTGATAAAGTAGGAACTCGCGTCAGCTAACATGATGTATGGACTGCTTCCCAAAGACATGCATGAGTCACTGTCTGGAACTCCTCCTTTTAAAGAAAATCATCGACACTTGTAGAGAAAATAATTTCTATCAGTGTTTCCTTCCTCAAACTAAAGATAGCCAGCTTGGCAAACACTGAGAGTTGGTTGTCAAAAGGTTTGACAGACTTAATAGAGCTACAAACTGAGTGCCAAAACAAAAATGGATTGGAAGATTACAGTGATCCCACTAAGAGTGGGACCACACCCATCATATATCCTAAACATACATTACATAAACTAAAATTCATTTCAAACAGGTAATTAAAGGTAAAGCTATAAACAATCTAGATCCCATTTTTTAAAATATACTTTTTAGCTCTTAACCTATCATTCCAGAGAAAAAGGAACACATCTTACAGTTTTGAACTTGATCGTCAAGAAGAAGAATCTAAAGTGTCACCCATGGAGGTTCTATTGTGAGTTCTGCTCTGAGTGGGAAGGGAAGATTGAAGGCAAATAAAACACCACATGAGCAGAAGAGGTTATTGTAAGTGGCTTAAAGTTCCTGAAAAATAAGAGTACTCTCACTCCTGGTAGATACCTGTCCATAACTGCTGGCTCTGCACATTAATGCCTTTTGGACCACATGAAGGCAAAATGTTGTCAGACAAACTCTTCTATTCTTGCCTGTTTAGCAACTGTAGTAAATCATTTTCCTTTCATTTGTTTTTGGTGGTACTGTTGGGTTTTTCCCCACTGCCAATAACAGAGGGGGACATGCTATTTCTGTTGCAAAATACTGTCATCAGTATAACTGTAACCATCTCCAGGAAAGTAAGTGTTGATATCTTTCTTGGTTTTCTTCAAATGGTTGCTGTTCCTCCAGATGGTCTGAGGTGTTTTGTTTGCGTGTTTGCACTTACTATGTAAAACTTGTTAATTTAGCATAGAATAAGAAATTATTAAAACACAAAGCTATAGACTTTGTGGCCCTTACTCTCTTACTCTGTATCTACTGGACTTCTGCTCCATTATAGTGATCATGCCACACTGGCAATGTAAAGCCCTGATCTTACTGTAGAGGAAACGGCCCATAAGCCTTTATTTCCATGATTAGGACATTCATCTTACTGAGAGAGGAAGACTGTAATTGCAAACCTACTCCGAGGACTGGTTTACATACTTTAGCTAACATGTAATCACACAGAAGGTATACCACCAGCAGCTCCATCTCCATCCAGCTGTTGCCTGAATGGTGTATTTTGGGCTGAGCTGAGAGTTTTGCATGGAGGAAAGGTGTGTGCTGGCCTACAGCAGAAAGTTTCCCTGGGTTCAAGCATACTGGCCCTAGCCCCGCAGCCTGCTCTCACTGTGCCTGAGCCCTGGGTAGCCCCAGAGGCTTGGGATGTGCTGTCGGAACCAGGTCAGGCTGCTCCCCCTGCAGCCTTTGCCATCTTCAACCTCCTTGTCAGCAGGTCCGCAGGAGCAGCAGGCCAGCACGGTCCACACTCATGCTTTCCCCCTCCATTTTCCCTTCTTACACAGAGCTGTTCTGTCTCCTGGCCCTTTTTCACAAAACAAAAAAGCAAAAAAAAACCAAAAAAAATTCAATATAACATACACTAAAAGCACTGCTCTGGTGCTACTCAGGTAGCTGATCTCAGCACCCATGAAACATGCTGAACTGTTCAGTTAACTATTCAGTTCTGCCAAAGCAGCACTGGTTTAGGGAAACACAAAGAAAAATATTAGATTCTTAGGGATATTCACTTAGTAAATTTTATGTCCTTCAAGATTTGAGCAGCTAGAGGACTGGGCATTCTAAAAATCACAATACCAAAATTAAGCCCTAAATTTTGCCTCTGTGCAATTTCAGGCAACTGTGTCCTTCTTTAGGATTGTTTAGGAAATTTGGATTTCCTAAATGTGCATAGGCATTTTGGGTTTCACTGCCTTTATCTGACTAAGCTTTACCAAATAATGATGTTAAGATTTTAGCTACCTATGCAGAGTTGCAAGTTCATTAAGAAAATTTTATATTCTATAACATGCTAATAAAACGGTGTCCTAAGTTCACTGTTTTTAAAGCAAAGCTATCTTAGTTGTACTGAATTTTTGCTATCTTATTTCGAATGGGGTGGGCCTAAAGGTATGCCAAGATGATCAAGCTGTACCTGGAATCTATTTCAATCACCCTTTAATATCTTATTTAGGATAATGATCCATGTTAAAAACAGATTCCCACTCAAGCTAAGACAAGACTTATGGAAAAAGATCCTTTAACAGGAAAAGAACATAGACTTTCAAGTACACAAGCTCTTCAGGTTTGAAGCAGAGGAAATTTCAAAGCTGCATACAAGTTGCAAACAATTAAGTTTAAGTGCATATATTAGACCATCTGAAAGAAAGATGTTTTCTGACTACAGAGCAGAAAGCGTTGTAGAAGAGAAAAAGGTTGTTATCTTTCAGAGAGAATCCATACTGACCATAAACATCAAATAGTAATTAAAGTAGCAGACAAAAGAGAGGAGATAGTAATCCTGAAATGGCAAGACTACATCAATGAGGCTGACAAGCAGCTCTGAGACTACCCTCTACAACAAACTTAAAGATGCTATCTCTCTCTCTTCTATGGTAGAAGTGGTCTATACTCAAACTGTCATTCTAAAGACAGAAAAAAAAAACAGTTCAGGCTGAGAAGCCCTGAACCTCTTATAGGACTCTTGTCCTCTCTAAATGGCAAGCTTTAGCAGAAATATTCGAGTTTGCCTGGACTAATTTCTACTTCCAAAACCCCAGCAATCTTTCCAACCAGACGAAAAAGAGTTCAATACACGTCTTATGAACCAAGAATTATTACTTATTGATACTATTATTATAAAAGTAGCAGTAGTAGTTGTACTAATTAGTCATTATAAATTCATTTTTCTATACACAACAATATAAAAGAGACATCCCTTTAAAAAACACCATATTTTCTGAGGAGAACTGCTGTGATACCACTCAGCTACGTAAAGAGGATTTTTACCTGACTAGAACAGCGTTCTGGGAAAATACCTCCTATGGACAAATTTTTTACAAAAATAAAACTCCTGTAATGTTAAAACCCATGCTAGAAGTTTCAATCTTAAAAGATATTTCCCAGTAACTCCTACTTTTCAAACAGCTCATTTATCATGAAACTCGCTTATACATGGCACATATCAAATATGACCTGCCCACACCTAGGGAAAAAATACAAATCTGGACAACCCCAGGAGATGCCTCCCACAGTAGAAAAAACAAATCCCATACCCAGTCCACACCCCTTCCAAAATGCAGGGTACATCATCCAAAGCACCAAAGAGAGCTCCCCAAATTGCTTGAGTGAAACAATAGCCTCACATTGATCTTGTAGAGACAGTCAACAATGGGCAGAGGCACCCGGGGAAGGGCATTTATCATGAGTCAGCTCTGACTCCCATCTCCTCCCCTCCCACGGAGGCTCCCAAAAAGACTATAAAAGATGAACTAATTCCCATACAAACTGGAATTCATAACACTAGAGGATACTCACAATTATGTACTCAAGAGGGGCACTGCTTTTTTGGAACATTGCAATTTCCCTCCATTAACCAACAACATCCCACAGATGATAAATTCACTCTCTGCCTTTCTTGTAAGTCAGGGCAAAAAGGTAAAGACATGGTTAACACCTTCATACAGACACAGATGCCAATTATCTATTATCTCATGGTCTAAGTAACACAGCTAATTAAGTTAGAATAATTGTTTTCAACTGGTATTTAAAGATTGCTGTTTCTCTTTCACACAGGAAGAGCATATATCCCTGCAAGCTGCAGGTTTTCTTCCAGACTGTATTGGTTGGTCTGAGGTGCTACTTCCAGCCAAAATATTGTAGACTATAACAGCTACAGTAGTACTGCTACTGTAACAAAGAGCTACATAAATTTAAGAGACCTGATTGACCTGAAGATGTTAAACGTCAAAACACACAGCAGTAAGACAGACATCTGTGAAAGCAATTTTCGACCAAAAGGGGAACATAAGTAAATATAAACTGTGAGACTCATAGTTACTATGCTAGTCTGCTAGCAGATGAGAAGGAAAAAGGGAGAGAAAAAAAATTTCTTAAACTAGAAAATATACAACAGCTAAAAAGAAACTCTTCAAGTGAGGAGCTCTTACTATCGGAATGGAGAAAAAAAAAAAAGATAGGAAGAAGTAGGAGTGAATTAAAAGATAAAATTAGAGGACACAAACAAACAAAAAAAAGCCCGTGCAACTATGATTTTTTTTCACTATTTTCTTACATTATGTTACCTATCTGTGGTAGGAAATTAAAATAAAAGCTATGTGCCCTAACTGCTGGAAATTATTTATGAAATTTGTCTTTTGGACCACAGAGATTTAAAGTCCTGGGGTTTGATAAAAGAAAAATCTAGTTGGTTCCTGAAAACATGCTGGTGCCCTCAAAACACTCATCAGCAATGCTCACATTTGCTAAGGTTACTTTCTCTGTTGCTGTCATTGCCCTTTCCAAACCATTACATATACTGGTAATGTTGTCAGTGCCAGTTCTGCAGTATTAAAAGAATAATTCTCAGGACAGTAAATTTATAAGCAGGACAGCTTTAGACTAAATGAAGACAGTTATACTCCCCTCACTCAGACCACTACTCCCATTAAGATCTCATTAGTCAGCCAATTGCCTCATCCTACTTAAGATATTAAAGAAACGAGTGGGTCATAAAATTCTCATAACCATTCACTTGTGTATCTTTGCAGTAGTATACTTCATACCCTCTGATGAATAACAGCTCAAACTTCACTGTACACTTTGTGGAGAACTCCATTAAAATGAGGTCATTTTGGTTTGAAATTGTAACTTTGGTGTCCATCAAATTGAATTATATTTCAGGTCCTTTTGGGTAGCTATCTGTATCCAAGGAAACAGAAGCATTTAAAAGAAAGACAAAAGCAAAATGTCTCTTCAAACCCCAGCAACCTATCCTTATGCATAAATAAAGCATAGAGAAGGCTCAGTCCAGATCCCACAATACCACCAAGCATGGCTAGTCTTAAAGAACTGACCTAAGCCCCCAAAACCTCACAAATCACAAACAAATCTAGCATATTTTTTTATTTCTCCTTTCCTGCTTCCCTTATTTCTTCTGTATTTCAGGAAAATGCTACATTTTCTGGCCAAAAAGTTCAGCCTCAAGCAAAGACCACACTATATCTTACACCTTGACTGCTGTTCTTTTTTTATAGAGGTGTATATACCTAATGACTTGCACACTAATAGAGCAATGACATGTTGAAAAGGGCTGAGTTTTCTCTATTTCAAATAGAATCAGTGATGAACATTAGTTCTCTGCCTGTAATTTTGGCAGAGCACAAATTTACCCCCTCTAACAGCCTGACCTTAGTGCTAATCTACTCCAGATGCTTCAGAGGAAGGAACAAAGGAGTCGTAACACATACGTACAGAGGATTAGTAGCTCAACGGAAAAGCTAAAGTAGAGGTGGGATGAAAACATAAACAGTAAGGTGAACCACGCTGAGAAAAATTAAAAGTGATAAAACAAAATTGGAGAGGTGTTTTTTAAAAATGAAGATAAGTGCACTGAAATCCCTACCCTTTTTAGAACTAAAAGGTCACTTCTGGGAGCTTCTTCATACATTTCTGCAAATACTTCAGAAAGACAAACTAGCACAGAAATATATGTTACAATCAAAACAATGGAATTTTAAGATTGCTTTTTATACACACTAAAATTAAAAGAGCAGTATTATTGATGTTTTTAAATAACTGAAAGGTATTCAAATCCTCTCTAAATAAACTACATAGATTAAAATGAGAAAACTGTAGTTACCATGATGAAAACATTCCAGATATCAAAAACCAGGGGATTGGTTTTTTGAATCAAAACCGATGCTAAGCAAACATCAGACCTTTCAGATCACTTTTAAAAAAGGCAGAGGTTTTTTGTTTGTCTGTTAGCCTTGATTTTTCATGCAGCAAGGTCAACATCACAATAAGCCTCCAGGATAAAAATATTTTAAGAAGTACTCTTTAACCATCTGAAAGTGTCACTAACATGTCATGTCTCAGCAGCAAAGAACATTAACACCTTCCAAGGGTGCTAGCAGTTCTTCAGAGCATTCTGATCACCTGCTCTCCAGTAGGGCAAGAGGCTCCAGAACAGAAATAATCCCAGCTATCCCACAGAATAGGGAGGAACATTTACCTTCCAGGAAGATCATGCATATCACAGACTTCTTCTGGATTTAGCCTTTGAAAAAAACCCCAGACCAACAAAACAAAAACTCAAACAAACAAACAAAAACCACAAGAAAATAAATAAATGCCTAAACCCAAATCCCATCACAAAACAACCACCAAAAAAACCCCACCCAACTGCATATTCCTAACTTTAGAAATAAATATTTTGAAATTTAACTTTAAGGCTTTAGTTTTCTCTTCTATGATTTAAACTTTTAATTAAGTAGGATTCAAAATTATCCTTTAACGATAGACATTTGAAATGTGGAGAGCATTACAGAGTTAAAACCTGATGACTATTGGCAGAAATAGATTCTTCTGTTAAGAGTCCGTTTTTTATCTGAATTGTTTGCAAAGCCTCAGCAAATAAGTTTGAGTTTATCCTTATTCTTTTGCTCAAACTGAACTTTTTTTTCTGATCAATAGCAATTTAAATGTCATCTTTCCAAGAATAAAAATGTCAAGCTTGGTTGTCTATTTATTTCATGAGATAACCGATTTTCAGTTTTAATCTGCAAAGCAATCACATTTGTTCTTTCAGATTTAAGAAGCACACAAAGAAAGAGCAAAACTGTGTGCGAGAGAAAGGAGAAAAGAAGCCCTGAATTTAAACTGTGAATTGACTCAAACAGAGCAAGTCAAGCCTGAAACCTGTTTAAGATATTATTTATAATTTAAAGCCATTACAAAACTAAATCTTAAAAAAAGATTATACCAACAGATAGATAAATCTCACCATGTTAAGCATTCCCTATAACAATTGTTTTAACTGATGGCAAAACTATTATAAGACAAAAGAAGGACTAAAGCAGTTGTAGAAGACGTATGTTTGAGAATACCATACGATTCTTACCAATATCCTTTTCCTAGTGCACCAGTAAAGGAGACAGTTCACAGAAGTGTTAGAATTAACATTGTAATGGGAACTGTATTTCAGAATTTTATCATACTTCTGATAGTGCTGTGAACTAGTGAGCAGAGGTCAGGGTCTCATAAACGCAAGCTTTATCCCTGGCTCTGCCTTTGATGAACTCAGAAATATCATTTAATCACCCTTCAATTCAGTTCCCCAGTGGAAGAAAATAATATCCTTTCTAAAGTTTTTGGGGACTTCTGATAAAAGCTAGTGTTATTAATTAGTACTGCACTCACAGAAATGACAATAGTTGCATTAAATTAATTGGACGAGTATAACTTTTCATGTTTTCACCTTCTTTACGCTTGCAATTGCTTATTTCCAGCTCAACATATGGGGCCGCTTTTATTCCTGAGCTCCTTGAAGCACGTAGGCCCCAGCCAGAAGGCAACGCAGACATGAGTCTTAGAAATGCTCTAAAACACTGATGATCCCAAAGCAAGGAGATGACATCAAAGCTTTTTCAAAGCACAGGCTCACCACACCTTTATCCCGGACTCCCAGGCCTGAAGGTCACTCAGCCCCAGCCTCCATGTCCCCAGAGCTCCAGGTGCCAGCCTTGCCCCGAGCACGCAGAGCGAGCGACCAGAGGTTGCCCATCGCGGCTGTCGGAGCACTCTGGTAGCTGTGCTGCTCGTTTAGGGAGATCTTGTTTGCCTCGTCAGCCACCAGCCAGTTTTTACACCTGATCCACAACCTTTTCATATCACAGCCATCCATTTCTCTAGCCCTCTGCCTTGGTGCACACAACAAGAGGAGATCTGGACCTCAATTTGCTCTTCTTCCTACCCACACCTTCACCTTTCACCTCTTTGCAGCGTCCGACTAAAAAAGTCAGAGAAACCAAACACAAGCCACAACACCCTTGCGTGGGTGGGTGCTGGGACACACATACTCCTGCCACAGAAGTGATACTTGACAGCTCTGCTTTATATTTATATTGCTTCTTCCTCTCAAACACTTCAGTGTCACACAAATGTGAGAGAAGAGTTACCACAGGGATGGATGGGGGTAATACAGGAGTAAAGCAGATTCACATCAACAAATAAGCTAACGTAACAGGCAGGCAGAATGCTTTCTTAAAAGCATAATTTCCTCTATTTTACAAATAGGGAAGCAGACCCACCAAGAGGTAATTATCCTTACCCAAATCTCACAACGCAAAAAAATGCAATTTTTATTTTAGATCCAATCTCCTGGTTTTGCAGGTGTTTTACAGACAGTTTTGTCACACACTGCTATATCTTGTTCTGTTTCAATCTTATGGGCAACGTTGAAACAATTTACACATATTAGAAAACCTTAAGTCATTAGTGCAGTTGACACAAAGAAAATATACAGATACGTTTGGTGGTCCATTAGATAATCCATTAAAATTTATAAGTCCTAAATTCTAAAGCAGCCTAAGTACTTTTACATTGAAATCTTCTTTCCTCTTTCCTTCACAAATCCTTTCATATTTATATCTATCTTCCCTTAATAAATGCAAAAAAACCCTGGCATGTTATGTTTTAAGGCTTTTTCTTTTTTCCCCCAGAGCATGGATTACCCTTTATCTGTGTGCTTATCACAATTTAATAATAACAAAAAATAAAAATGTAAAATGAATGTAAAAATATATAATAATGATAGTCTAAGTACAAGGAAAAAATAATAATCAATACTCAGCTACAACAAAATGTATCTTGAAATTCTCATTTTATATTTTATATCAAAATGCAATTTTTACTAAAGTTTCTAAACAATTTTTGTTGCAAAAAGCAATTGTATCTGACTGAAATCTGCAATTTTCTTTTGTGTATTTACAACATACATATTAAAAAGTATTACAGCAAAATAACACAGTGAAAGAACTTCAAATTAATAATTGCAAGCAGTGCCTTATTGATTTGCCTGTTGTCCAAAGAAGAAAACCAAGCACTTGGGTACATTTTGGCTCCTACTGAACCCGCATGTTTTAATGTATACTGAAAACAACATTTCCTGAAAAAACTTTTAACTGGTTTCACCAAGAATGGTAGAATTTACAAACTTGCAGAGAGAATCTAGATATCAAGAACTGAGATTATTAATCGGTTCTCAATTCAACTAGTTCCAAACATATATGCAACAGAATATCTGATAATATATCTTATATAAGAGCTGATAAAACATTTTTCTCCAGAAAAGTCGTCACCATGTCCATGTTTAAATATCACCTTTAAAAAGAAGAGTTTCTATCAAACTCCAAAATAGTGCAGTGATTTATTGATCACTTTTAGACTGAAATTTTATTTTAAAGTAGAGGAGTTTAAGCAACATTGAAAATATTTGTGCATAGGTCAAAAGCTTATGCAAAGACTCCTTCTGATAATTTTCTAAAATAATTGAATGTTCTAATGTCCCTTTATAACAATTGCCTAATATGTCACGCACATTCAAAACCCTGGCTCACAAAAGATATGGTAAGAATGATTTCTGGTGGGAGGTCATGGAGGTAGCATGATTCAACTGCTGTCCAGGACAGAAGCTTACAGGGTGTCCACCATACATTACCTGATGCTTTGGAGCCGCACTGGCTAGAAGCTCCATTCTCTGGGGCTAATTTGTCTGTCCCAAGGCAGTTTAGCTTAAGGAAATTTGCTTAGCTGAAAGGTTTTGTATCATTGTTACAGGTTATTCGAGTGCAAGTCCAGGATGTTTCTCTGTTTCTCTGTTTCTTTGCTCATTTCTCCTAAGTCCCCCATGCTGGCAGGGACACTGGTGACCCAGACCAAGGAAGGTGTAGGGCTGAAAACTAACAGTTGTAAAAGGAAAGAAAGAAGAAATAACCTTTCTACTTTGCTTAATACCAGAGAGAACTGGAGCCAAAAAATAAGCTTTACTGAGGAAGAATGTAGTTCAATCGCCCTGAATTTAAACACTAGGAAACGCAGTTTAATGGCTTCTTGTAATTTCTCCACAAATATAAGAGACAAAAGATACACCAAGTTACTAACAAGGAGGGTCCCAAAACTCAATTTTAAACCTTAAATCTTGTGCAGAAACTAAAAGCCTTTATTAGAATTGGTCAGAAGGTTATCACAAAATGAAAGCATGCAGCTTATTTTGGACGTACAAAATAGTATGTGGCTTCTACTAAGGCTTTTCTCTGAGATTTTTTTTTTTGTTCATATGAAAAAATCATCGCCAGGATAATAGTAGACAAAATCCTGAGCACATTGTTACCTTCATATTTAACCTTACATGTTATATCTGGTGAAACACTGGAACAGGTTGCCCAGAGAGGTGGTAGATGCCCCATTCCTGGAAACATTCAAGGTCAGCTTGGATGGGGCTCTGAGCAACCTGATACAGTTGGGAGATGTCCCTGCTCATTTGCGGAGGGGGGGGGGGGTAGGCCAGGTGGCCTTTAAAGGTCCCTTCCAACCCAAATCACTCTGTGATTCTATGTTCAGTTTTGCTGACAGTATAATTTTAAAGGTAAAGTTTAACTGAGGGAGAGTTTAAAATGGAATTGATAGCAATTGTGAGGTTTCTAGAGTTAAGAAATAGGAGGTGCTAAAATTATCTTTCAGTCACTCTTCAACTTCCTTCAGGCTAAACAGTACATATTAATGAAGCAAGTCACAAGCAAATATTGATTTCCAGAATATATAGAAACAAAACACAGAGATTTTCTTAAAAAGATAGAGAACTTAATAACAACAAACAACACACTCTGTACACATCTACTTGCATTTACTTCCTCAGAATTAATAGCCCTGGATGATTTGTTATCTCATTCATTTTCCTCTCTACAATGAATGCAATTGATATTCCTAGTGCAAGCACTGAAGTTACAGATATGTAGAAAAATGAGGGGTCCCTGTTAAGCACGTTACACACTTCTCCAAAAATTTGGAAATGCGGGACATGATATACTTAAAAATAAAGTTAGCGTGAAAGACTTGTGATTTCTTCCAGCTCACCAAGCCCAAGATTACACTTATCAATTCACTAGAATGATAGTTTCTTTTCTATGAGCTCATTGATAGTAAAACATCTTCTGCCACAACACCTGGAATTTGTTCTACTTTGCAAACAGAAAATTGATGCAGCACAGCCAATAATAACATGGCAGCTTTCAAAAGAATTAATTGTACAATGAGACAGGAGGCTCCATACATTTGAGAGAAGTTACTAGTTCTTTCAAACCATGTGATTAGAGGCTAGTGAAAACATACTTCTGCACAAAAAACCTGATAATTGTAATGAAATGCTGTACTCTGACAAACTGCTGCAAAATTTGTTTTTGTTTTGATAAATTAAAAAGTCACCCATTATTTCTTGTGAATAGCTTGTGTCAGTCTTCCCACTCCCCAAATTTTCATAGCCACATTATAATAAGTGAAAAATATTTCATAATCTTGGAATGGATGTAGCTTTGTTTTTTTCTTATTTTTTTTCTTTGTTATTTCTTTGAAACTGACATCATTTTCTTTGATAATTTAAGTTCTAAGATTGAAATAAACCCTCTCTAATAAAACTAGTACTGTTTTTGAAGTATTATTTTAATATTTGTCTCAAAGAAGACAGCATGCTATTAATTCCTTTAAATAAGCTTATGTTGGCAATAAAAATAAAGAAAGAGAAACGTAAATGGTGGTGTAATGCCTGAAGGAATATTGAGTTCAGTTGTGAAACAGTAAAATTTCTTTCCTTTGCAAGTCTGAGATTAAAAGCTTGTGGGTTTTGTACAATAGCCATGAGTAATGCATACAAGTGACTTTTTTATTGCATGAAATTCTCTTCATGCACATCTCTTATTTCTTCAAGATGATTGAGGCAATCAGCAAGATGAAGACAACAGATCACATTGTTCTTAGTGTTAAACAGATAATCAATAGTCCAAGGCAATAAAATTAAATGTTTTGAGCTTTATTAAACTTTGGAGACTGCTGGTGAGTAGATGGAAAATAAAACAACATTAAAAGTCAATTAGCATAACAATTACAGCAAAATATTTGCTTTTCATTCCACTACAATACTGAATTATAAAACAAAATAAGTCAGCCTGTAAGCTCATTGTTACAGCCATGTGAGTATTACATATCCATTTAACACCTATAAGAATAAAAACTTGTAATGCAAATGCAGACTGAGGCAATTTACATGAAAACCCAATAGAAGTTTGGTCATATCAATGAACTGAAGAAAACGAAGCCCAACTCATCACATTGCTTTGTTTCTGTTGTTCTTTCATGTTCCAGAAATTCCTAGTGGTTAGAGATTAGTATGTGTCGTGGATTCATGACCCACACAAGTTACTAAGGTGCGCAAGTAGTCCATTAATGTCTATTAATTGAAACTACTTAGTGTTCACAAGTAAACTATGTGATTAAGCATTTTAATGGACTTAACCAAAATGTTTAATGCTGCAGGCCTGAGTCCCAAAGCCTGCAGATCTTGGATAACTACCAGATACCTCAGTTACATTTCTTTTTGTAGTTGTTTATTGAAAATTGTTAAAAAATCACAGAAGCGAGCAAGTCCTGCTATGTTTAAGATTGAAATTCAGTTTGAATTGAATCAGCTGGTGTAAACTTTTTACCAAAAAAAGCAAACAAAAAAACCCAACAAAATACACAGCCAAAAAGGGTTCCACTCTATATACTTAAAGGATACACAACTACATATCAAAGCTTTCATAAGTTCCAGTCTTCGCAAGTTTATTTCTAGTGTCTGTAAACTCAACAACTGAAGCTTGTGAGTGACAAAGATTAATCTGTTTGAGGCAAGATTAAATGTAAAGTCATCGTACCAAATATGCTTCTATATCTTCTTTGTGAATCTAGCTTTTCAAAAATGTCTGGCTCTTCAAGAGATACTTTTATCCATATCCAGATATTGTGCAATGCTACATAAATAATACCTACAATCCACATCAAAAATAGCTGTAGAGCTCTCCAGGGAGCTCTCATGAAATGGCAGGTATAGAGGATGATATACTTTAGTTGTGATTCAACTCACTTTACAGCAGCTCTGTTACAGCATGTTCAGCATGAAGATGCTGCTTTCTCATTCTAGAGCAAATGCCATTGCTGAGAAGTAGTGCACAATATTAACCTCCTCACTCAAAACCAAAGCTTTTTTTTTTTTTCCTTAGATCCATTAAACATTTCCTTGTATAGAATAAAAAGAATTTTCAGATTGCAAATAGCATGAAGAAAATGCACCTTCCAAGGATTTGAGTACTGACTTAGAGGCAGCTAAATAGGTTTCAGTGCTGTTCCACCAAGCAATGGAATTATCAGCACTGGTAACAGTGGTCTCCAGTTATGCATCAAAATGGGACACCTGCTCTTTAAAAGTCACTTAAAAACTGTGAACACTTGACTTTCCATAAAGGTTTTCCGTCTTCTGCCAAAATTTCTATTCAAATGGAGATTTCAAATCCTTTGAGATAGTTTCAACACATATCAAGACTCAAAGTTCTATTGCAGGCCTTCGTTTAACAGTCAATTCAGGGATTTCCCAATTGCTTTATTCATCAGTCATTTCATCACCTCCAGCAACATAGACAGATTATGTAAGGTCAGTCTGAAGCTTGTAAAATAGGCAGATATGGTTTTCGTTAAAAGGCATTTACCTCAATGCTGAAAGCACTGTTAAAATTCAAATGAGAAGTTTTGAAAAAAAGTTTTATTAATTAAAATGTTAGAATTTGCAGTATTCCTACTGCTTTTTTCTAATAGCAGATATGTCAGTCATTTTATGTCAAATTTCTTTCTTCTTAATTTTTTTTAAAGTGTTTTAGTTTAGCTGCCAATTCTTGCATATAGGTTTAACTTCAAGTATAAGTGCTACTGTATCAGGAGCAGTATCAGTTATATATACTTTGGTTTAGTTGACCAGACTCCCCTGTTCTCACACAGAAAAGCTAAAGTGAGCTAAAAGCAACTTTTCTCAGACTACTCAATAAGTAAATAGTAAAATCTTCTTTTGACATATTTATATGGACAGAAGCTTTAAATTCAGCAAGTGTGTACGAATTATATTTGCATTACTTAAAAAAAATAAATATAAACCTTATTGATCAAAATATTGCTACTGACATTTTTCTATGAGGACACTGTTAATTCAAGTCTTCAGTCATGGTCGTCCTATAGCACAACACAGTTCTTGAAAATAACCTACTCAGGTATTGCAGTGCTGCGCTTATTTCCCATTTACAAACTTGAAGCTCTGCCTCAAGACACAGAAAATTATTACTTTTCCCCTCACATACAATATATTCACTGCAGAAGCCATCATTAGGATTAGCATTTTCATCATTTGTTGTGTGTGTGGTTTTAAAAAGGAATCTTATTTGTATTTCACATATTACCATGGGCTTCACATCACGCTCTATTTTCTTCCTTGGTCTGGACATTATCATTTCTTACCATCTCAGCCTCTGGGATTCAGCTTGTCAGTGTTCCTCACTGTTCAGTTTTTCCTGCTGAGGCCCAAAGAGTTCATGTTTGACTCTCACTAGTCATTATTCACCTCTTCAGTCTGTGCTCTTTCGCTGCTTTAGTTTGACCCCCGAGAGCAGTCAGTCCAATGGCCTGCCTGGCTGCCACAGCTCTCTCACTCTCATAGACTGATATTTGCCTTTTTTCTCTCAATTTTTTTTTTTTTTTTTAAAAAACCCTGCCTATTACTCGCTGCTTGGGACACCTCCATTTCTCTCCTAAAACCATGTGCTGCTTTTAGTTACTTTTAAAAACACCATTTAAATCTCATATGCAAGCTGAAGTTTCATTTCTTGACTTCCAAAGAGCTTCCTTCATCTTCCCAAGTTGTCAAGTCTCTCTCCTAACAGAGTAGCTATCAACAGTATTAGCTGCCATTGGGAAAAGCAGGCATCAGTTTTCTATAGTCTCGGGGCTTAGTTAGTTTTCTTGTAAGTCTTCACTGCAGAAAGAGTTGTATATTTATCTGGCTCGTGAGCAGATGGGCCAGACTGCATCCTTACTACTGAAAGGTCTACATGGGTGATAGGTACTTTACAGAAACAGAGAATGGAAGATATTTTCACAGTTATAAAATCTGCGTGGTTCTCACTTTCAGACAAGCTTAGCTTATACCATTTTCCAGAAGCCTTCTAGGCAATATATCCTTCTGCCTTTGGATCTCCTTACTACACTAGGTGACTGGTTTTAAATTTCAAAAAGACTAATAGTGGCAGTAAATGAAAGACAACAGAAAATTAATCACTGATTATTGACTCAGATTCAGCTGTATCTCATTTTCATGCTATTTGTCTTCTATTCCCCCTAGAAGCAAAAAATGTCAGGTTCAAACTGAGCAAAATGCAGCAATGAGAAATTTGTACTTATTTTCTAGGGACTAACACAAGATGAAAGAAGAAAAGACAATATCAGAATAAGTGACTATGTAGTGGTATCATTTGGAAAGGTGCACTTTTTTTTTTCTCTTTTATAAAAACACTGAGGCTTGTTATTAATGTTCTGCCTATCCTCAAAAACAACCAACCAACCAAACTTAACTGTGAAGAAGAATTAGCAAAACCAATCATCATTCCTCTACCAAAAATTGACTGGTAGCAATACCTTCAAATTTTAGCAAGCTGATAAAATACATCTTCTGGAGTCAATGGGCTAATATCTTCACATAACTGGAAAATGGGGAAGCTTAACAAGTAGTATTTAATTCAAGAAAGAAGAGAAAACAGTGGTAGGAGAACAAAGTAATGTAGAATAATTAAACACTTCTTTCCTGAAAGCTGTCTCTATTTCAAAAATCAGTTGCCTCACTAAGACATATGAAAAGAAAAAAGCAACAGGCTGCTCCCCTCCTCCCACACTAACACAATCCTCAGAGCAGGCAACAGAAGAAACTCTCCTGCCTTGGTGGGTCCATCCCCACCAAAGTGCTGCTGGCCTGTTGGAAGAGCTGAGCTGCCTCTTGTGCCACTCCAGGCCAAGTTCCTCTTCCCTTAGCCCTCCCTGCTTCACCCACCTGCTACAATTAGATGCTCTTTTTACACCGTTTGCTCCAGTTAGTGGCTGCAGCTCTGCCAGAGGTTGTGTTTCCTGTCAAGAGCACATATACGGGTCTTCTGACTCCAAAGACATCTCTGACAGTCTTTTTGGTACTCTTTCGTGGCCCATGCATGGCACAGGCCTGGATGCCACTGCCTCTGATTATTTACAACCAACTATACCACTTAGATACAGCCAGTTGTCCCAGGCATGATTATACTTACATGGTTTTCTCCATGCAAAGAACTTATTTATTTTTTTTTTTTAAATTATTACAGCACATATAAGAAAAAGACATGAAATGGAAATTAAATATTTCAACCCTATCATTCATATTTCTTTTTTTCCAGGTATCAAAATAATGCCTTCCCCCC
>VYZV01034529.1:26562-43312 GCA_013401275.1 Pandion haliaetus | reverse complement strand
CAGATATTTGTACACATTGATGAGATCCCCTTGAGCCTCCTCTTCTCCAGGTTGAACAGTCCCAGCTCACTCAGCTTTTCCTCATATGAGAGATGTTCCAGTGCCTTAATCATCTTAGTGGCCCTTAGTCAAACTCTCCCTCCAGTAGCTCCACATGTCTCTTATACTAGGGAACCCAGAATTGGACACAGCACTCCAGGTGTGGCCTCACCAGTGTTGAGTACAGGGGAAGCATCACCTCCCTTGACCTGCTGGCAACATTCCTCTTAAAGCAGCTCAGGATACCATTCACCTTTTTTGCCACAATGGCACATTGCTGGCTCATGTTCAACTTGGTCCACCAGGACCTCTTAGCCCTTTTCTGCAAAGTTGCTTCCCCAGAGAGTTGGCTGGAAGTGTATACTGGTTCATGGGGTTGTTCTTCCCAACGTACAGGATTTTGCACTTCCCCTTGCTGAACTTCAAGAAGTTCCTGTCAGCCCATTTTTCCAGCCTGTCAAGGTCCTTCTGAATGGCAGCACAACCCTCCGGCTTATCAGCCACTCTTTCATGTTTTGTGTCATCAGCAAGCTTGCCGTGGCTACACTCTGCCCCATCATCCAGATCATTAATGAAAGTGTTAAACAGGATTGGACCCAGTATTGACCCTTGGGGTACACCACTAGTTACTGGCCTCCAACTAGACTTTATGCCACTGATCACCACCCTCTGGGCCTGGCTGTTCAGTCAGTTTTCAATCCACCTTGCTGTCTGCTGATCCAGCCTATACTTCCTCAGCTTCTCTATGACGATCTTATCAGAAACAGTGTTGAAAGCCTTGCTGAAGTCTAGGGAGACAATATCCACTGCTCTCCCCTCACCTACCAACCTTCTATCCTCCATTCAACTTCTATCCTATGGGAAGTGCTTTAAAAGTATTACTACACTTTCTCCTGGAAATGCAGCCTACAAATGTCTTTCATTGCTAGTGTTTGATAATATCCAAAACAAATGAGTGTCTGACTAACTGGAATTAGTTATTTGCCTTGTTTAGTACTAGAAACCACCAATACAGTAAGGATAAATTACACCTGGCACCAGTCTACTGAATGTGGCTAATAGAGGGAAGTTTTTAATAATTTACCAGTGTTAACAGTAACATATTTTTCACCACTAAGAATTTGCCTTAAATGTAAAAGAAAGTCCACTTTTCCTTTGGTTTGGGATTGTTTTCTTTGTAAGTCCTTGCTTAAATGGACAAATGAAACAATCTCAGTTTTTTCATAATACTGAAAACTAGGGGATTTTCAAAATATATATTAAGTTATTCTTATTGCAGAAATATGAAAAAGAGCATGTCAGAATAATTTGGTATTTTTCACAGCATAAAAAAAAAAAGGAATTTCATTAATCTTGTCAAGTGGTTTTCTATGTAAGGTCTATAAAAGTCAATATAAGGTTTCCATATTTAAAATTTTGTCCCATCTTTTTTCATTACAAGTTTCTGTCATATCAAAATAATCTGCATAGTTTGTTTAGCTGGTTGATTATGATACATAGATTAACATTAAGTGAAAACATGGCTAGCTTCATGACTGTCTTTAGAACAGCAGAGTTAATGGCCCTTTCCACTATAGCTTTGGTTCAGTAAAACCTAATTAAAAAATAATTACAGTCAATGTTTCCAAATGTTTAAAAATAAGTCAGCTGCAGTATTGAAGATATTTTTTTCTGTCATACATATTTAGAATTACCTCTTAATTTTGGATTTCCTTTTTGTATCAACTCACATTAGATCCCCCAAAAGGAGCCTATTTTGCATGGCCTTCACTTGAATTCCGTCAGATTATTTGGTACACAAAGAATCACTTATCAGGTATATAATGCTAAAAGGAGAATTCAAGTCTCATTCAAGAGCACAAGTTTAAAGAATGATGTCTACCTCCATTTGGAGTTGGCACGTGTGATACAATGCTAGGTGGTAGCTTTGGAATGACAGCAGTTACTGTCCTTCTCTCTAAACAGTTAAAAGAGTAAGTTAACATCTGAGATGCAAAATTAATTTCTATTATTAAACTTGGTGGTGTTTGCCAGATTTGAGTTTTGTTCCTTCTTCCAAGGATTGGAATCTGCTATTGCATAACCTAGCAGAGTGGGAGAGGTGGTGGAATGGTTGAGGTGTCTCACTATGACTTCTGATGTGCAAGTTTCAGCCTCATTTTTCATTTATATGAAGATAGTCTGCATTTGACATCACAGCAGCCTATCACACCAAGTCAGTGTGACTACATAGCACGTAATGCTTTGCTGGTTTGAATATGAAGAGAGCGACCCTGTCGTGGTTTAACCCCAGTCAGCAGCTAAGCACCACGCAGCCGCTCACTCACTTCCCCCCCGCACCCAGTGGGATGGGGGAGAAAATCGGGAAAAGAACTAAAACTCGTGGGTTGAGATAAGAACGGTTTAATAGAACAGAAAAGAAGAAACTAATAATGATAGTGATGACACTAATGAAATGATAACAGCAATAATAAAAGGGTTGGAATATACAAGTGATGCACAACGCAAGTGCTCACCACCCGCCGACCGACGCACCCAGAAGAACCCCGAGCCGCGACGCGCCCGTCTCAGTTCCTAAAACGTCATATGGTATGGAATACTCCGTTGGTCACTTTGGGTCAGCTGCCCCGACTGTGTTCCCTCCCAGCTTCTTGTGCCCCTGCAGCTTTCTTGCTGGCTGGGCATCAAAGGCTGAAAAACCTTGACTTTAGACTAAACATTACTTAGCAACAACTGAAAACATCAGTGCGTTATCAACATTCTTCTCATACCTAGCTCAAAAACATAGCACTGTACCAGCTACTAGGAAGACAATTAACTCTATCCCATCTGAAACCAGGACAGTCCCATACAGGGATTTATTTCCGGGAAGGCATGGATTTTCTCCTTCTAACATATATGCATAGTAAAAGTAGCCCAGAATCTTATTTGATTGTAAATATTTTAGGCTTAACCATTGGGTTTAGCCAAGCATCCAAGCTTCAGTTTTATTTAGAACTTTGATCTGTTGAACCTAAGAGTTTCTTAGTTCTGAGATAGCAAAAAGCAAAAGTGGTACATTGCCTCTATCCCTCTATGTCACACTTATCTATGTGATGATAACTGATAGAATGTGTTCTGAGAAATACCCATGTAATGATAAACAAAAAAATAATTAATTCAGCTAATGATCACTTCTTAAATCCATATATAAACTCCCCAACACTTTCATCTTTTTTATCCCTACAAATATCCACCAACTTCTTTATGTGGATTCATGTAGGTAAGAACAAATAGTTGTATTACACTTGCTATTTTACCTAAATTTATTTGGTGTTAAAAACAAATACCTATTTCAATGGACAGGTACTTTCTCCTTTCAAAAGCAGGGGAAGAGTTGCCATCCATTTATATTTTACCCATTCTAAACTGCTGAAAATATAATGTCATTACCACAGCATGAGTTATTATTTTGGAAGTATTTGTAAGGCATTATATTGGGCTACCAAGACTGAAACCAAACATTTCTATCAGTACGCCATGCCTATAGCCTATATTTGATCCAACTTTGTTTCATGACAGATCTTTGGGGAATTATTAAATATAAGAAATTGGTATCATCTGATCTGCTTGTTCCCTGCAGAAGATTAACAGTGAAAATTCTTACTATTTTCTGCAATATAATGACATGAAAAAAGTTGAAGCAAATGAAAGAAACCTTAGACCAGAACTAATAGTCAAGTAACATCAAAAGCCTCTGTATTGTATTGATAAACGTTGTTTTGGAAGGAGAATCAAACATTGTTGATCATGGTTAGGTACATCTTTTAAAACAAAATGTGCAACCTGAAAGAGAGTGATGATCTTTAAAATATTAAAGTAGGAGAGAAAGGAGAAGAATAACTCTGGCACAGGGATCTTTTTTAACTTTAACTTTGGTTTAACTCTTTGACATTAGGTGAGAAATCCTATTTGACAAATGAAGGAAAATTGAACTCCTTTGGTTATATTCTAAAAATAACAAATATGGTATAAAAATAGTTTTTAATAGAGAACGTGAATAGTCATGCAATCAAGGGTTGATTAATGCATAATACAAATACAGGTTTCAGTGCCCTACACGTATCTTTTCCAAGAAGCTATCTCAGTGGTTAACTTACCAAACTGACATGAGGAGTTACTGAATTACTTGAGCTCTTCTGATAATGGCCAATTTTAACAATACTTCTGTGGCGCTTCAAGATGTTATCACAAAATGCAGGTAAAAAATTAAGGACTTACAAGAGCAGAGTCCTAGATGATCTCAGCTTGACTTTTAAGAAACAAAATAGGCATAGGACCTTAATGTTAACTTCATCCAAATAAGATACCAATGCTGGCACTGGGCTGCAAATGCTTTCCTTCGCAATAGGAGACACTAAAGAGAAGAAGAGTCACTGAAAGGGACCTGAAAATGCTAAAAAGAATGTCATGCATAGTGACTCAAAGTAAAACTATGCAAAAACATATGTAAAATTTTAATTTATAATACAAATACCACCTTGCATAAGTCCACCTGGAAAGAATAGTGAAACAGATGCTAAAAGAAAGCAATAGTTCATACATTTGCCAAGTGATATAATAATAAAAGAAGGTAGCAAGATTTGGGGCTCTCTAAACATAGTCAACGCACAGGGTAGTCGAGTTAGGCATGCTTATTCTTTAGAGTATCAGTGAACCTTCACTTTTTTATATCCTCCTGTTCAAGATAAATTATCATCAAGAGGACACTGACAAACTGGGAGATGGCAGAATTTATGTAGGAAAACAGCAGAGCTGCTTGCAGTCAAAGACTATAAAAAATTCCTTCTTTCAGTTTGCCAGTCCTACAGTTGTTTTTTCTTAATTAAAATACAGCACCAACGAGTAATTCATAGCCTTGTGGATGCTTTATAAGATGATACCTTCAGACCTTTGAAAGGCATTTGTCTGTTTTGGCTTCCTACTTCTTTTAATAGTATTATCCGACAATGTGCCAACAATTTACCTTTACAGCAGAGAGCCTCACATTAACCCCTGATGCATTTCCAACGTAGAGTATTCTTACAGAATGTAGAATTTCACCACAGCTGACAATAACATCTCATACAACAGGAAGTAGACACAACTGTAAATGGCCAAACCGTGAAGAAAACAGAACTGGCATTTATTTTCAGACTGTAGTTAAATCAGCTTGATCAAGGTTAGACAACTTTTTTATTTCTTTACTGAGCACTTATAAATGTTACACTTTAAGTAATTTAAATTTTTTCTAACTATTGTAAAAATTCCTTTACTTTCCACTGAACATAATAGTCTCTAGCAGCTGGTGACAGCTGATCTGTCCATGAGTCATACTGGATATAAAGCACAATTCATGTTAAGAATGAATTATGGAATTAAGCATGCTTGCTTCTTTAAAAGTGAGCTGAATGAGCTTCAAGGTGATTTTTCCAGTCAAAGTTAATTCTAAGCACAGACAGCACAAATGACAGATAGCCCTGGAAAGGAGGGTGTTTATTTGGGGTGTTATGGTGAAAAAGTGAAACATGACCTGAAGTTCAATTTTCAGTGAATTCAGTAGCCAGTTCCTGGTAATAATGCTTGTACAAAAAGCCAGGAAGATTTGAGAAGCTCTGAAAGAAATGACAGTGCTGTAAGAAATAAGGTCCATAGCCATGGAGAGGGCAACTAAATTTAAAAATACAGGTCCATTTTGTTTTCATACTATTTGGCTTCAAAATATTGTTGTATTACCAGAGTAGGTAACCTGGTAAATAATATTTGTATATAACATATATGCAATTATATAAAATTTGCATATACTATAGATACAATTTGTATGCAATGCATATACTAATATAGATATATACTATATTCACACAAAAACCCCAAAACAACAGAAGAAAGGGAATCACAATCGTTCTTTTGACATTGCTATTGTTGATCAAGTTTTTATCCAAGATGTGTAGGAAAGCCTGCAACATATAAGGGGGTATGGATTGTTAAAGCATTCAACAGGGAGAATGAAATGTTCACCCAGGCTTACTACATGTTTGCCAAGAACTCATTAAATTATTCTGCATAAATAACTGAAGAAAAATATATCTGTTCTTTCTCATTCACCATTGTTCACAAAGTAAACTAAATTTCTCAGCCTCAACGTGCTGCTAACCTTGATCAAATAGCCTAGTAGAAGGAAATGCCAGTTTTTGAATGCTCATTTTGACTCTGCTACATGTAATTTTCTTTGATGAGTGAGTGACAGGTGACCCTAGTTAAATAGCCCTATCTTCTGTCCCCTGGTTGTATGACTGAAATGTTTAAGAGAAAAAAAATAGTGAAATTACTTGGTAAACAGAAAATAGGGGTTATTTTATCTCTGAGACAAATTTCCTGGAAAATGCCTGTATATTCTGAAGTCCATAAAATGACATATTTCACCCACATGTAAGACTCATAACTAAGGAAGGATAAAATCTGGTAGGAGGGAGGGAGGTGAAGCTGCCTTATCATTCTTAGATGTATTTGCAAAACCTGAGATTGGCAGAAAAGGGTAATTTCTCCCACATTCCTTGTGATGAATGGCCAAGTAAACCCGGACTCTCTCTCCATGCTAAGGAAAAGGCAAGTGAACAGCAGTGTGATAAAAAGCAAGAACGACAGAAAGAAAGTGAACAAAAAGCTATGTTTCTTGCTCTCCATCTAATAAAATGTCTAGAAGTGGTCACATCAAAATGGCAGTGGACATTGAAAACAAGCAAAAGGAGATGCTTCTTCACTCATTTATTTATGTTTTAGGGCTCCTTGCTATAGGGAATGAATCATTTACACATCACAAAAAACAACTGGATAAACAGGGAGAATAATGATCATTGAGGCTAATAAATACAAGCACTGAACTAGGAAGTTCTTGAGGTAGCAATGGCAGGGAGCTGGGATAGGGCTTTGCAAAGCACCACAATGTCCTGCTGACTCTGACCCATCCCTCTTCCACAGGCATCCCCTACTGCCTGCTTCTGGAAGTGGCATGCTGGAGATGGTGATCTCTTGGTATGACCTATTTTAAGCTCCAGCAGAGTCCTATCTTTCTTCAACAAGATTCAACATTTCCGCTTTCATCTATTCTCCAAATGCTCGTATAATTCCATTTCTTCATTCATTTCAAATTGAGGAACTGATTTCAAAATTATAAATCCAAAAAGCCTATTTCTGGCCTGGTCTTCTTTATCTATTACCTCGTCTCTTTAATTACAGTGCATGATCTATTGCAATTGGAGCTACACTAGTGACACCAAATGTTTCAAACTATTAAAGTGATGTGATACTGTGGGGTTTATGTCATTATTTCTCACAGCACTTTTATGTTCCAATATTTTTATTTTTAACATCTTAGAACTGTCCTCAACATAAATTGAACCATGTGGACGTTTTGCTAAATGAACAACATATTCACTATGACAATTCAAACAATATTTAATGTGAATTTTTTGCCCCACAATTGAGAATGATAGACTACATCCACTGTAATCCCATTATTTCATTATGTGCAATGTCAACATAGATAAAATCCTCTCTGAGTTGCTATGAGTTAGCTCAGCAAACTTCTTCCTTCCCACTTCTGTAGGCGTTGTGCTGAGAGGCACAAGCCCTCCAGCAATTCTTTTAAAGTTTGTGATTTTACAGAGAAATTTGGCTCATGCAAGACATAGATTTATTGTACTCCTAGTGTCCAGAGAACAACACAAATGATTAAATAGCTCAGTCATAACAAATAGAGAAAAACACCTAAGTTCCATACTTACCAAACTGAACAAGTAAAGCAGGAGTATCTGAAAGATATTTTTACTCTCTACCTGATTCACCGTGATTCTACTCAGAATCTTTCTCAGCCCCCATATTTTGGTTTCTGGATTTATTTTTAAAGAAAAGAGAAACATGCTAGTAGACTCGTGTTAAAAGAAATACAAAAACCTAAAGATATAATACAGTTGGAAAAATCATCACAGTAATCTGGCAGCTTGGAACAACTAGTTCATTTGATGGATTTCACCTTTTATTCTGTATGGGCATGGTTCTTGAACATATCACATTTTTCTCAACTTTTTTTTCATTATTTGAAATTGCAGAGCCAATCTAGTGACTGATCTATACTTGGGCTGCTGTTAATTCATGAACAGTTTATTTTAAGCATCTGACACTGTAGGTAGGCACATTTACTGACCTCCAACACCCCAAAATTTCCCAGACTAATATAAGTCTGCCTGTGCTCATCAATATTGTCATGAAGTTCAACAAGGACAAGTGCAAGGTCCTGCACATGGGTTGGGGCAATCCCAGCCACAGATAGAGGCTGGGTGATGAGTGGATTGAGAGCAGCCCTGCAGAGAAGGACTGGGGGGTATTAGTGAATGAAAAACTGAATATGACCCAGCAATGTGTGCTCGCAGCCCAGAAAGCAAACTGTATCCTGGGCTGCATCAAAAGAAGTGTGACCAGCAGGTCGAGGGAGGGGATTCTCCCCCTCTACTAAGCTCTGGTGAGACCCCACCTGGAGTACTGCATTCAGTTCTGGTGTCCCCAACATAAGAAGGACAGGGACCTGTTGGAGCGAGTCCAGAGGAGGGCCATGAAGATGATTAGAGGGCTGAAGCACCTTTCCTATGAAGGCAGGCTGAAAGAGTTGGGGTTGTTCAGCCTGGAGAAGAGAAGGCTCCAGGGAGACCTTCTAGCAGCCTACCAGTAACTAAAGGGGGGCTACAAGAAAGCTGGAGAGGGACTTTTTACAAGGGCATGTAGTGGTAGGACAAGGGGTAATGGCTTTAAACTGAAAGAGGGTAGGTTTAGAGTAGATGTAAGGAAGAAGTTCTTTACTTTGAGTGTGGTGAGGCACTGGAACAGGTTGCCCAGAGAAGCTGTGGATGCCCCATCCCTAGAAGTATTCAAGGCCAGGTTGGAAGGGGCTTTGAGCAACCTGGTCTAGTGGAAGGTGTCCCATGGCAGGGGGGGGTGGAACTACATGATCTTTAAGGTCGCTTCCAACACAAACCATTCTATGATTCCATGGTTCTGATTCTATGAAAATCAGTGAAAAAAGTATTCTGATGTTATGGGGCTTTACATACACTGTTGAGAGGTAGGATAGTTTTAGCATAAAAAACATTTCTTCAGTGAGTAAGGCTCAAGAACACCACCTTGGGAATGTGATTTGGTCTCAGACTGTAACTAGTGTTGACTCCTGAGTTTTAAGCTTTGTTTTCTAGTAGACTGGTGCTAGCAGTGTTTTAAAAATACAGTATCTACTCCAAAAACAAGCGTTAAGAGAGTCTATATTGGAAAGATGTCTAGACATGTATAGACATACCTAAAATTCAGAAAAGTTCTTCAAATATCTAAAAAGGCTTGAGGTTCATTATCTATTAACATAATTGACACTGAGAAGATTTATACTGGACTACTTAGAATTGCAATTTATTAGAATCTAGAAATACCTACAATGCAAAAGCATGAAATGTAAGACTTATTTTATTCCACCATTTATATTTAATGATGTGTGGCAATGACTCATTACTCAGTGAAAATTATGTGCAGGATATGTAACTAAACTGCCTACTAAACCCACTAAGAACTCCTTTTACAACTCTAAAGCAAAATTTGAGCCAATATTAATTCAATATATAAAATTATTATGTAGTAATGGTAAGTTAAATTAACTAAAAGCAACACAGTTATACTGGACACTCTCCTTTGTGTGAGCATATTGAGTTAAGTCAAAAGGGAAAAAAACAACCATTCCACCACACTAATCTCATGTTAACAATTCACTTGCTGAGAGGACTCATAGTCATCAAGACAATTACTATAAGAAAGCGTGCAGAGTAGAAGAGGGCTTTCAGTCTAACTGAATAAAGGAAAAGAAAGAGATGAAGAAGGAAAAGAAAGGGATGAAGCAAAAAAGACAAATTCCAGGTTTGAATCCAAGTTGCGTCTAAATACGTTCAAGTCTTTGGCCCTGAACAGAAACTCTCATTTGTTGTTGATGCCAATATAACCAATAATTTCTTCCAGCGTTTGCTAGGAACTAGCACATCTGGAAAAGGCAACCTGTTCCTACCCCCTTCTTTTATAACCCCAGGCTTAATCTCAAGACTCTTCAGTAAGATTTCCCGGAATACAAAATAAATGACCTTCATTTACCACTCAAATTCCACCTGCAAATGGGGAGGCCTATCTGCACTGAGTATGGAAGTAAGCAGAGGATTAGCTTGGGTCATTGAAATGCTTGTTACTACAAATTATCTGCTTATAGATATAAGCTAAACTATCCCTCTGAAACACTCATGCATATGGATTCTGCTTACCAATGTACTCTCCAAGTGTTAACTGTGCTTACATACATGACTCCAGCTCTGAGGTTCGGTTGCCTGTATGATGCCTGATCACAAGGAGCTTTATTAGATCAGACATCCACACTTTGGAAGATTCATCAAAGACTGAGATGCTATAAATGCCTTACAATCCTGGGGAATCAGTATGGTGTCTATAAAAATAAATAAAAATAATAATAAATGAAAAGTTCCAGTGTGCTGTGCAGCCAACTTGAATGAACATCTTTCGGGGACAGCAGCCTGGGGAAAAATCATACGATCCTAGAATGGTTGGGGTTAGAAGGGACCTTAAAGATCACGTAGTTCCAGCCTCCCTGCCATGGGCAGGGACACCTTCCACTAGACCAGGTTGCTCAAAGCTCCATCCAACCTGGCCTTGAACACTTCCAGGGATGGGACATCCACAACCTCTCTGGGAAACCTGTAATTTAGCAGTGTAATTTCTTTGTTTTTTAAGGAATATTTTTTTTGTGCTTAGACAATTCTAGTAGAAGTTTAACCATTTCTATGCAGACATGTGTGGAAATGCAAATTTAATAGAGATTTATTGTTTCTTACAAGTACATTTTCAGCATTAATTCTACATTGTTTCACTGCCTTTATGATAATATAATTTTCCTTGATATATGATGATGATGATCATTATAAAAAGATTTGATTTTCTTATCCACATGTCAGACCACAAACCTTATAGATAAATATTAAGTAATATTTTTACGTAGGTATCACACATATATCTTGAAGAAGTAAAGAAAGGAAAACTAGTTTAAATTCTTGATCTTCTGGTATTTGAGATACCCTAAATGTAATTAGAGATGCTTCAGGGAAAGGGAAAATGGGTGAAAAACTTTCTGCCTATTAAAACAAAAGCTTCCTTTCTGAAATATCAAACCAAAAGCATATAGAGGTTTAAAACCATTCAAACAAAAATTACATTTGGTGTACTTATTTTAAAGTACAAGACAGAAGACAATCCTTCACATAAGGAGTAGTTAGAACAAGAGTGTTCACTAACAGGGTTTTAATTTATAATATTCAGTAGACCTCATAACACTTTTGTCCATCTTAACTTTCTTACTTTCAGAAGCAATCAAAATGTTTTGGCAAAGATGGAGACAAAGGAGTTCATCCATAACAGGGATGTAATGGAAAACAGGAAGTCATTGTTGCATTGCTTCTAGACACTTATGAAACAAAAGGAGACCAAAATTTAAATACATCCTGGAAGATACTGCAGTTCTACAGGGGGTTCCAAATGCTATGAAAAACTGAGAGACAAACAAAGCAAAAAAATATTATTTTGATGTCTATAATAATGTCATGGATGAAAGTTATTCATTATAAGAAACTAAAAATAATTACTATTTTCTCTTAAAATTTCTTTTGTAGAAAAACTACCTCTTATTAAAATATTAATTATTTTATCATTATAATATATATTTATAAACCCTGTAATGCACTGTTTATAACCGTGTAGGCATAATTTGAGAAATAAACAAGAAAACAATAGTTTACTGGAAATACTCTGCTCCACTAAGAATTAGCTGCAGGGTGAAATCACCAAACTGCCTTCTCCAGACCTTTGTAATAAAACTCAGTCATGTGAATCCAAACAGTTAAGCAAATAATTATATATGACCTTATAAATCATAAAGTTTGAAACCTAAAAAGTTCCAAAGCTCTTGTAAAAGTCTTCAGACAGCTTCTTCAGTTTTCATTCTTACTATTGTACCAGAAGGATGACCAGTCTGCAGAAACCATGAAAATTATATTCTTCAAAGAACACAAAGAGCATATTTGTTGTTTTTTTTCAATTATTTTCCAACCGCTTTTTTTGGCTGTTAGTACTATTTCCCTCCTTTACATCTGTTTTGGATGGGCATAATCTGAAATATTTCAGGTGAAATCTTGGATCTATTATTTCAATGAGGCAAGTATTTTGCTTCTGTGTTCAAGAAGAAATGCATGAAACATACCTTTAAATGTCCTTGCACTATAATGTCGAATCTCCATTACTTAGCATACCTGCAGAATTCCTTTAGTCAAAAAGCCCACCAGATTGCACATATTTGTGTCTTTCTGGAAGTTACTTATACAATGCAGAGCAATCTCATTCAAGGAAAATGAACATATTAGATATTTTAAACTTTTTTTACAGGGTTTTGCCTTGGAGTATATGACCCATGTGTTCTTCAGAGACACAGAAGGCAAGGACAGAATCCATTTTACTGCTTTTTGTATTTCATTACACTATAACATATACAAATAATTTTATAATTTTATTGTAATTTGCAGCTAAACCCTACAATTCCAGATCAGTTGTGACTGTAGTAAAACTCCTCTTACAGCCAACAGAAATATTACTTAAATGACAACTCTAGAACTGGATTCTGTAATTTAAATTTGTTTGGAAGACTCTAAAAGTAAAAAATTTAGCTTTCTGATACATGTAGGGAAATATATGTCACTGAAAAGTGTTCTAAACACTGGTTTAGATTGCCATTACTTTTTTGTAGAGTAAATATAAAAAATATGCATACATCTTTATATAGCATGAAGTAGGATTTAGATAGCATTTTTCTCTAAAAATCCAGGAAAGTTAGAACTACTGATAAATTAATGAATTGCATGATTTTTCCATACTAACCTCTGGGAAGCACTGAAACGCCTAGTCTCAAGAGTATAATGCTTTTATACCTGGATTTGGACTCATCAGGTCTAATTTAGGTATCTAATGCCCACCTGGTTGTCATATGTTGTGGTTTAACCCCAGCCATCAGTTCAGCCCCACGCAATTGCTCACTCACCTCTGGTGGGAGGGGGGAGAGAATCGGAAGAGGAAAAGTGAGAAAACTTGTGAGCTGAGATAAAGACAGTTTAATAGGTAAAGCAAAGACTGCGCACGCAAGCAAAGCAAAACAAGGAATTCATTCACCACTTCCCATGGGCAGGCAGGTGTTCAGACACCTCCAGGAAAGCAGGGCTCCATCACGCCTAACAGTGACTTGGGAAGACAAATGCCATCACTCCGAATGTCCCCCGCTTCCTCCTTCTTCCCCCAGTTTTATACGCTGAGCATGACATCATACGGTCTGGAATATCCCTTGGGTCAGTTGGGGTCAGCTGTCCCAGCTGTGTCCCCTCCCAAATCCTTGTGCCTCCCAACCTACTCACTGGTGGGGTGGGGTGAGAAGCAGAAAAGGCCTTGGCTCTGTGTAAGCACTGCTCAGCAGTAATGAAAACAACCCTGTGTTATCAACACTGTTTTCAGCACAAATCCAAACCATAGCCCCATGCTAGCTACTATGAAGAAAAAGAACTTTATCGCAGACAAAACCAGCACACTCTACATGCACTTTCAAGTCAGTGGAGAGAAATAGACACCTGGAAGAGTGATGATCCAATTCCTGTTAAAATAGCTGCCTGTGAAAAATAACTCACCTTCAAGGGTGGTCTGTCTTTCTTAATTTTACCATAAAAGGACCCTAAAGTGTCTTGTTTGGATGGGACAAATCCCATGCTACTTGTACATGTAAGACATCAGTGACCTGTGGCAGACCTGACTGACATTCTCCAGATTTCTAGAAGGTAGTCTTTTTTTTTTTTTTTAATAAAAAGGAAAAAAAAAAATCTATTGCTAGATTGTTGTCTAGGCATTCCATTTAATATTGTTTAGTTTTTTTGGTACAGAATCCTTTTTCAATTGAATGCTGATATCTCCTGATAAAGTGGAAGGTTCTTTGTACATTCTCCAGCCCATGAAGGTTGAAGAAGGCAACTGAAAGAATACACCTACGTAAGCTAGTTGTCTATGTTGTGGAGTGCATGAGAAGCCAGGTGTTTAGCAATTGACCCCAGCGTGCTTGTCTGGTTAAAAATTTCTGATTACAAATTTCTTTTCTTAATGACATATAATTTTACCAAAATCTCTGCGAAAAAGGGAGATATAATATGTGTATATTAACACAGTGCTTATAAAACACCGGAAAACCAATTTTCAATTCCCTCTTTCACCCAACCCTTATGTGTGGACTCTGTGGAATAAACCTTGCTTTCTGAATATTTAACAATGCCTAGTGATACGATTGCAAGAATTACCTTTTAATCCTCCAAACGACCACATGGGTTTTTAATTTAGGATACCAGGGTTCAATTCGCTGCCTTCAGAAAGGGCTGGGAGATAACACTTATTTCTTCTGCTGTTTCCACTCTCACATCCACATCCGAAACACAAGCAAATTCCATTCAAATAACTCATTAAATGTTACATTGAAATTTTTGCCGTTTGGATGGACCCTAGTCATTTTTTGCCTTATTTCTTGCCATTTCTTTCCACACCCCTACCCACCCTCAACTTGCAAAAAGAAAAAATAAAGTGTCCAATTAATTAATATTCTTTACTATATATAATGAACTGCTGTAGAAGATGAGAAAATGGAGAACAAAACTCAAAGCATTTCTGGAAGTAATCTTCTATCTACCCGGTGGCTCACTGGTTACAATATTCATTCAGGATGTGCAAAGCTACTACAAAAGAGCATTTTAACAAATACATGATTTGTCTCACCACAGTTTCTAATTTTAGGTGACTGCCAAATTATCAAGAATGCGTATAATTCCATTAACATGCAAATATTGTCTAGGTTTTGTTCTGATCAATAAATAAATGTGCAATTGTAAGAACTTCCACATTTCTCAGAAAACTGAATTCTTGTTCTCCAGTCAGCCTGTTTCAAATATCAGATAGTATCACTGATTTATAATGTAATAATAGGGGTGGATTTTCCCATGCCTCCTATTTAGAAAGTAGTTTGGAGCAAAAGGCAATCAGTCATAATGGTCTCTAATAAGTGCTCAGTTTAGCTGTTGCTTTGAAATCTAAAGAGGAAAAATATGTTTTATGCCCATATTTTAATTAATTTCATCATATGCATTGGATAGAGGTGTGTGTTTAGTCACTATTCTCTAAGTATTCACATTAAACTCAGGTTTAGATACAACTGTGATGAGAGTAGGCTTATTTTACAGCACAATTGTTGCCCACTCACTATAAAAGCCAGAGACATTCCTTTCCATTTCACCCACATCCTTCCAAAAGAAGCACCCCTAAATCTGTTATTAGAAAGGCAGCTGAATCATAGGCTCTAGACATCTCCACAGTCATCTTCATCCATAACTATGTACTTTGACATCTCTGGATGCATTTTACCACTAAAACCAGTTCTAAATCAATCAGCTACTTAGAAATCCACAGCTGGGCAAGTAAATTAAATGAATCTGAATCTTCAAATGTACTCCAAATAGCTTATGGCAAAAAAGCACTTTGGCAAATAAAGGTCAATTAGCTCATATTACACCTTTGTAATTAACATGCCAATTCTTTGGCTTAATATCTTAATTCTTATATTTTCATCTCAGGAATTAAGCTACTAGTCCTCAAAATCCTTCAGCATAATTGGTTTTGAATCAGTTCAGATCATATGTTTAGCATTCAGAGAATCATATGATCTCATTGTCTGCTTTGAATCAGATCATGGACAGAGCTGAAATTAGTGAATATAGTCATAATAATCTCATGCTGCCAGGAAATTTATTTCTCTCAGTTCTTTGCTCCATAAAGGATTTTACATTCTGTTTAGTTGTTCTTAAATCATCGTTCATGGCTTGTAGTGCACATCTGTATTTATAGAAGTAAACCTGTCACAGTAGAAACAATAATATATCTTAGAGGTTCGATCTGGACTTAAATTAACCTCTTTTTTTATTCCTCCCAGCTTTCTAAATTGGTAACAGACAGATGATACAAAATAACAGATTGTTTTAAATTGGTGGAGTCACTTCAGATTATATCATTTACATTTTATGATGTTGCTAGTTATTATCACATGATGTAACATAATTTGTCAAAATGACATATCAGTAACATGGCAGAAACACCAGATGTCATAGGAATGTAAGAACTGCCAGCCCAATTTAGTTAATTTGTCCTTTCCAGCCAACCCATCGCTAATAGTGGCCAGTACCAGATGCCTCAGAAGAAGCAAAAAGCCTTCTACAGTGAAAAAGATTTGAAAAATCAGTGCAGGGCAGCATTTTCTTTCTTTCTAAATCCTACTCAGCAAATGATTGGCTTATTTCCTGCAATATAAGAATATAAATAACTTTTGCTTTTGTAAACAGAACTATCATTCCCAATTTAACTGTTGATTTATTACCTTATTAGCGCGCTCTGAATTCTGTTAAAAATGTGACCCCTGGAATTCCCTGTAATACCCATGACAAGGAATTCCATGATGAATTTGAACACTTGATTCGTCTCAATTACT
>VYZV01034529.1:1327-23765 GCA_013401275.1 Pandion haliaetus | reverse complement strand
GGACACAGAATATGAAACATTTTGACACTGTGTTCACCCCCCTAGGAACCCCCTGTTCTCTCAGAGAGAGACTAAATTAAGTACTATAGTTTTATACCTCATAGACAATATCATTAGCAAAAGACTTTGGGTTTCTTAGCCAATATTATTTGTAAAGGACTATGTAGAATGCCTCAAGCCTGTTGACTGGATGACTATTAAATTGGCTTCCCATTACAAAAGATGCTGTAAAGGAAAAAGCACTTCTCTGCATCACTTAACTTTCTGTGAATACGGACACAGACAGGAGTTTTGTAATTTTAGCACACCTTGGCTTTTGTAGAGGAAACATATTTTGGTATATCATAATGACTTGTAAATAGAAAGTTAAAACAATAATGCAGGACTGTGTACAGTATGGCTGTTTTTCAGTAAGAGGACTAGTATCATACCAAAAATGACCACTGAACATGACAGCTGGATAATTTTAAATTCAGTCTAATCAAACCCTTAGGGAAAGCAGAAAAAAATATAAAGAAAAGGATTCTATAGGAAACAAGTCTTAGTAGTATGCATGTAGCTTTTCTCTTCAGGAAGTTTTTAAGTGCTGGTTTGAGTACTGAGGTTATGAAGCTAACTTATAAATTACTCTGCAGACAATTAAATAACCCTTCTGGGAATTAACTAGGAACAATGGGAAGAAAACCACTGTAAGACATTTTGCTAAGGAAATCAAAATGAATTAATGGGTCTTCAATATTTTGAAATTAAGCCCAAGTGAATTGTTATTTTTGGAGCTGATATGAGGAGTTACGTAATATTTTCTCATTTTATTAGAATTAAATAAAAGATGCCAAGCCTTAATGAATTTAAATACTGATGTAATGCAGTTTCTGTGAGAAGGAAGGCACTCATTGAACAATTCCCTTGTTTACTTTAGCTGAAAAGTCCCACGCTTAATGAGATGAAAGAAATGTCCATGTGTCATTTACAACACTGTAATGGTGAAAATGGCACTGTAAAGTACCAAAATCTTGCAACTCTGTAAACAAACCGATTGAAAGCATAACAGTGTGTATAATAAGGCAACAGTAAATTTGTAATATATTCTTAGACACAGTAGCATGTTGACTTCTAAGCAATAATCGGCTACTATTCCTGATTCATCAAAGGAAAATGGGTAGATTTTTTTTTAAATGTTAATGAATAAGTGTCATGTGTTTACACATTTATCCACTTCTGAGTTTTATTGTATTGTTCTAGAGATAATAATCTCAGTCATGATTATGAGCCTATCAAAGGAGTCAGCTGTTTCTGTGAACTGAAAAAAGAAGACAAGAGGGAGGCTAGTTCCTTAGATCCTTGTATCCCCAATATCTCCACATGCCTTCTCCTTTCATCCATGGATTGGTTTCATGGGGTTGGAACCTCACCTGGTGATTCCTCTGCTGTGCAGAACCTCACCTGGATGAATCAACACCACTGTCAATGTTAGTTTGCAAAGGGATCTCTACTGGCTGGGAGATAAGCTGGGTTCAATCTAGTGTTCTCCATAAACTTATCTTTATTACCATGTTAATTGCCATCTTCTTGGAATTTCCATGAAACACTGTGAAGATGAGTCATATTCCCAGTTACATGCTTGCTTTGTCTGGATTTTTGTCTTCTTCCCCCAGCCCCCTTCCTAATTCACAGTTCTGAAGAGAACACATTTAGTCCAATTTCAGGGAGGTGAATTGCAAAATTCTTATTTAAATGTACAGCTCTGATTCCCTTGCCTAATTTTTATTTGGGTGCTTTTCTTCTTAAGACAGTAGGAGTTTTTGTAATTGAAAATGGAATGAAGGCCTTAAAATGCACCTTCACACCTCCAGAAAAGAACAAATGCTGTAATGCTGTTATGATTTTCAGTGTGTGTTTTCTGTGGGTCTACAATATGCTATGTAGAAACATAATTGTATTGTAGCCCTGTCAACAATCCACCAGCTATTCATCGTCCCTTTCTCATATTCCATCCTTAGGTTTCTTTGAATTTTTCTTTTTTGTTAAGAGAAATATGCAAAGCTTTAAAAATGCTATAGTACTTCAATTAAGTCTGCCCTTCTTCTAGTCTTAATGTTTTGATTTTAGTTTGAGTTGGAAATTGCCATGGAGCTACTAAAATCTTTCAATACTTCCCATGTTACCATCTCATTTTATATTCCTGCAATATGAGAACACTTTTTAATGCTTATCATTATTTATGAAAATAGCAGGTATAATTTGTTACATTTGTGACCAACAAGGATAGGTTTAGGCACTTAGTATTAGAAAATCATTGAAGTATTAATTGGTGTCTTCATCTCCTCAGAAATTTAGAAATGGTATATGACAATCTATACTCAGGGACTAAGCTGCTTCTTGAAAAGTTAGACTGCTCAGGCCTAATAAGAGAAGATATAGCACCAGTCTCTTGTAAGCCTACATAGATCAGTAGCTGGCAGAGAAAAGCTGTTACAGATAATATTCCCAAGTAATGATCAGACTTGTTCCCCAATAACTGTTAGCTTTAAAGATAGTTACTAAGCAACTCCATGAGAAAGGACTTAAAAAAAAAAAAAAAAAAGATGTTAGTTTCATGATAAGTGTCAAACTTTTTTTTTATAGCTGGGAATTTTTCCTGCACTGTTTCCTCTTTTCAGAATAGAGCAAATGTATCTGCTGGAAATGTGGCATTCATATATATTAATAAATCAAACCCTTTCTTGTTGTAACTCTATTGATTTCAGTAAGACAGGACAAGAACTTGTCACAAAATCTTTAGCTCAGAAACCATGCTATTAATTCATAATAAATATGCTCTGTGCTATATGAAAATTTGAATTAACATACTTAATTTTACATAGTAATATATCCATACATGTTCCCGCTTTGTATTGTATATACAGTGACTGGGATTTTCCCAAATGAAAGGGGAATACTAACTGGCACAAAACAAGTGACACAGAGGATCTATATTCACTATAGATTTAAGCAGTAAAATACAATAGCCTGTGTTTAACGAGGCAGTTTATTATTATCAGATATTGGTTATATAGTTGGGCTGAATGGTTTCATAGCATATAGCTAGAATATTTTAACATTGACTGTTTTTTTCACTAGCATTCCTTTATTAAAAAGGATAAAGTGCTAACCTGAATGCTCTATGAAACTGCAATTGTGTCAGCAGGATTATATCCAAGATACACACAGCATTTATTTAAAGTTATTTATTAAACTTGTTTAAACTGATTCACACACCTAAATTTGGACATCCACATGAACACTGTGTCAGAGCTTCTGCTGTAACCAATGGAGACCTGGTTGATTCAGAGTACAGAGAGTTTTTCAGCTCACTCGTAATAAAAGTCAGTCTCCTGACTCCACTGACTGTACTGACTAGGTGTCCATTGAACAATCTGTCATTACAGACAAGGCAGCATTAAATTTCCTTCACATAAAGCTTGAATCCCATTTCATTCACCTTAGGACATCTGAGACTTCTACAAGATCTGTGAGGTATCACAGAATTTCCAGTGAAGACCCACTTCTATCTCAGGTGGCAACTGGAGAACATACAGAGTTTTCTGGAGGATCTAAATGTCACCTAGATACTACCATTTAGGCAATTTAGTAGAGCTTCTAGCTCACATGTAGATCTATCTGTAGCTATACCTAGGTGTCTTAATATGCAGTGAATCACACCTCTAACACACAGTAACTTTGAATCCGTACTGGAGAATGTTAATGAAGAACACAGTGTGTTTAAACCTCCCTTCCCCTTCATTTAAAACACATGTTCACAAGCTCTTAAAGAGCTTGCCCAATTATTTCAGGTTTATTAATGATGGGAAAACATGTATTTATAGCAATTTATTCAGGATGAGCTCTTTCATAGTTAAAAATAACATAGCTTAATGGAATTCAGAGTTCAACAGGAATTGCTTCACTGTATCTAACCTATAAACCTTCTAGCGATACTGTCCATTGGTGCACACACCTTGAATAAGAGAGAGGACAAGTACACCATATCTCTTCTATATCTTCTCTGAAGTTGCAAAAGTAGGCACCTAGCTTCTTTGAGAGCTAGAGGCATTGGGCTGGCTTTATTTTCTGATAATTCTAGGCAGATTTTATTTCCACCAATTTGTGTATAAATTTTTGCGTGTAAAACTTCACCTACCACAATACCATGTGGGAACACATTTCATTAAGCGTGTGTTACCTGAAAATACACATTGCTTTGTTCTGAGTTTATGCCTGATCGTTAAATATTGTATCACTAGCTCTTTTACTGACATAAATATTTTAGCATGTGTATTGTTTCTGCCTCTTCTGAATGGTCACATTTCCGTTGTACTCATCAACTTTCTTAGATGAATCAAGATCTATCAAGTCAGTCAGTAGTGAAAGGCAGAAAAGTCAGGTAATTGTTAAGTGTCCAGTTTCACAGATGAATTGGTTAACATTTTCCAGTACAGTGATCCTTTCCAAAAAGCCACTGAAATTCAGACTCCAAAAAGAATCTTTTCCAGCTGATGAACCTACTCCTGCCTTTCCATACTCCTCATCATACTGTCATGGATGAGACACAGTAAATGACAGCCCATAGTGGATTTGGGGCTTATTTAAGAACCAACTAGATTAGAGCTTTTAACTTACTTGATTACCTCACACCTTCATTCATTCATGCCCTCCTGACCTCCAGTGCTTGCTTTGACATCGCTTCCCCACAGGGGGATTGCACCTGGCCCAGGAAGGTTGGGCAGAAAGTCATGTTGGTTTGTGCTGTGCATCTGCTTAAACTTACCAGTCTTGAGCATTAATGGTCAAGGTTCCTGGGCATCCTCCAGCATTAGCTTCCACTCAGCTCTCGGATCTCCTGGATATTCTCCCACTTCCACAATCTTTCCTCCACTCAGGACCTTCACTTTCTTCTGTCCAGGCCCCTTCTTCTTCCTGAGACCATTTCTTTTTGGGAAACCTTCTTTAGTGCATCAGCTGTTCTTTCTGGATGTAAACCCCATGGTTTTCCCAATCTAAACCGTGTGTGTGCAGAAGCACAGCACACAATCAGCCTTCTAGCTGGTAGCTGTCATGTCTCTATTAATTGGAGGATTCAGGACAAGTTAGTTTTGCTTAGTCAAGGTGTAAACAAAATTTACAACTAGCCAGTCAGTACCAGTTGTAGCCAGCAAGTAGCAGGCCTCTGCTTGGGAGTTCAAAAGTTCAGTTTTGGACTCCCCCCTCCACACACACACACACACACACACACAAACATACACCCAACTAACTGTCTGCTGGCTGTTAGCACTCACAATTTGAACTATTTTTCACCTCAAACACATGCATAAAATCCTTGTGTGCATTTCTTAAGTAAGTCCCTGCACACCTACCCCTCCATTAAATTAAATTAATTTTTATGGAAAAATTTGCTTTGCTATCTGGTGAATTGCTAAGTACCATACTTAACACTCTCAATGGATGTAGGTGCATGAGTGTACTATGAGAATCATCATTCTCCTTTTACTTTTACCATGGCACTTAATGATTGTAGCAGCTGCATCAATGTTACTAAGCAATGTCATTCAATAGGAGCAGAACCATAAAGTGAAATGGTTGGTGTTGAGTGTTAAGATAAGCAGTCCCAGCATGAGGTTTAGCTATCTGTACAGACTCTGAGAAACTACAGAACATGACATGAGAAATTGCTGAACGCAACAAATAACACAGAGAGAAGCTGGCAAAAGTTACAGCTAGTGCTGTGAGGAATGGCTGGATTGCACAGATGGCTAAGGGTGAGTTATGTGAGAAATGGTCAAGATACACACATAGTTGTGGGGAGTACTGGGGATCTTTGGGGGAGAAGGACCTAGGTAATCATACTGGTAATATGAGGTAAGGCTGAGTTGACCTAGGTAACAGTGTCAGAAATAACAAATTTAGGTAAAGTTGTAATAAAATGAGACCACTGGAAAAAATATAATTACATGTGGGTGGTTTATTTGGGAGGAGACAAAGGTGGAGAAAGGAAGGATCAAGGTGGATGGGGGAGAAGTACAACTATGGGAAAACAAAGAGGGGAGGAGGCATACTGTATGTAAGGAAGTGGCTTGTCAGTACATTTGTCTGACTAAGCCTCACTACGTTTGCTTTGTAATGTCACTCTCTTTCCTGCCTGTGTGTGTGTTGGAAGGGTCTAAGGGACAGCAACTGGAGACTGGGTTGTGTGTATACTTACCTAAGTGAACATCAGTCTTCTATGTGCATGTGTGTGTGCATGCGTGCATGTGTATCTGCCCCTCTGAAAGGCATGTTCAGTCCTGCTACAGGCTGGACCTGCAAACAGGAACAGCAGCAGCCTTGCTAAATATAGTAAAATGTGGGAAATGGTGATAACCGGGAGTTTGACTTCAAAAGTACACTCTAAATAGGAAGTAAGACAACAGTGTAGTCACGGACAATACTACTTCATACATTCTCATTGAGTTTTCACTCTTCTAAGGCTGATGGGTCATTCTAGACTGACACTCATGATGTTTTTCCTTGTGATTCCACACTTTTGGTCATCCATCACAATCTTCTGTAAACTTTGTAGTTCTCTTTATGTCTTTTTTGGGGAAGGGCGACAGAGGAAGAGTTTCTGCACAGTATCCAGCGGTGATAGAGAACTGATGAGTATCACCATCATGCTGAAGTTTTCCATTTTGTGCTCTATTCCTTATCCTTAAGTTTTGGGTTTTTTTATGTCAACTGAAGAATTTCAAAAGAATTTTGCATGTAAATTATCAAAGACAATTAATTATCAAGATTAACAGATGTAGCCTGTCCCTGATTGGACACCAAATTGGAAGGTAGCAGAAAAAAGAAATATTCTGAAGGAGAAACATGGTTTGAGATCTGATCTGAGGTCAGCTTTTCTGGGTGGTGCCTTACAGCTGGAACTTTCAGAAGTACAGAACCTAGGCATAGAGAGATTTATGCGGACTTTGTTAAACCTGAGATGTGCTAAGCTGGGTGCTGGCAATGATATATGTGTAATCTTTAAGATCTCCTATCTGATAACTCATCCACAGGAACAGAGACATCCACCACAGCAGCACAAGGCACAGCTAGACAATGAATCTTCAAACAGAAGGCCCTACAGAATATTTCTATGATGGAAAAAAAAACTGGAACAAAGGCTTATACTGCATCTATTGTATGCTTTGTTGTCTCATGTGAATGATCACAGAAAAGAACATGTCCATGTTAATAGCAACCATTACTGGAGTACTAAGTAAGAAGGAAAGAACAGAAGGGCTGATACAGATCATTGAAGGAGAGCAAATACTATGCTAGCAATGAAATGCATTTTAGTTCAGCTCTTCATCTTCCTGGGATAAATGAAGCCTTCTCACTCAACTGGAACATGAAACAAACAAACAAACAAATAAATAAATAACAATTTCAGAAATTCAGGAAGCTGCATTTCTTTAGCAAAGAATAAAAGCAGTATTAGAGTATCAGCTGGGATACCTTTCTTCTGGGTAAACTCAATCCTTTAGTTTAACTGAGTTCTTAATAATCAGCTATATATTCTGTTTAAGTCCTTACATGCAAGTGAAATACTAGAACTTTATCTTGGTGAAGATTTGACTAGCTCTGAGTATTTGTGCATGAAAATAAAAACTGCAACACTTCTGCAAATTCTTCCTTGTGCAAGTCTACTTTATGTTTGCATTTATTGACCATTATTAGCATGAAGATACGATAGGAAAGGCCACTGTAGAAGTATCTACTTGCTGTATACTTTAATCCTTCATCAGTTATTGCTAATTTGTTAAATTTACATATCAAAACAATGTATTTCCAGCCCCTTCTGTTCCACTGATACCAGAAAAAATCAAGCTTTGCCTCTTGGTTCATATATCAACCCACTTGTTACCAAGGATCTTATTTCAGAATGCTAAACTCTGTTTGCAATTTTACTGCATAAAGAAAGCTAAATTGACCATAGCTTGCTTGTTTTCATAGGCGATAACAGCTGTGCAATACTGGCAGTGATTTGCTTGTACCAGAAATAGGCAAAGTCCACGTGACCACTTTCTATCTTTTCCAATACATTGGATCCGGTTCTGAACATTGCAGCAGAAACTACTCTTTTACTGGGCTGAAGTAAAAGTGAATTTAGAAATGTTGGCAGAAATACCTATCAGTATGGTAATGTGTGCTCAGACTTTTTAAAATCAGCTGACACAGAGCTATAATAACATGGAGAGGTACTATTTTTCACAGGCTACTTCCTAGGACTGTCTCCTAGCTGCAGGGCTCAATTGCAGATTCTTGCTGCATCCAAACTGTGTGTCAGGCTGAGATAGACAATATTTCCCCCAAGCTTTAGTTTACCTTGAAATGAAACTGGTCCTGCAGGAAGTCTGAAGTTCAGCAGGAGGCCCTTGACTATAGGGAGTTGGTGGAGCTAATCACAGAGAATGAATGCCCCTCAGTTCAGAAGCTTCCATATAGGCTTTCTTCCTGATCCCAAGTTCATGCTGCTTCAAAGTTTGCTGACTAGGACTCACATACTGCAGTGAAAAGTCTTCGGTTTCCAATGTTTGGCCTAGAAATTATTCTTTTTCTGAATAGTACTGATTTATATATATATGTTCCCCCCAGTGGGGAGTGTGTCATGACTGAATACTAACAGACTAAATTCTGACAATAGTCCTGAGGTTGTAAAGGACTCATAGGTTTTGAATTCTCTAGTTTCAGAAGTAAACTAAGCTCCTGATCTGCAGTTGGAGGAATGTGGAAGGCTAAGGTTTGATTTATAGCTTCAGGGGCAATTTATCCTTCCGCCTTTTTAGAGGTGGTCCACACAACTCACCAAAACTGGATCTTTTGGGTAAGATCCAAGAGTCCTTGATTACTTTGCTTGATCCACTGAGCTGAAGGTGATTGCATTTAGTTTCTGGTGTGTAAGACAGCAGTGTCTCTATGGCATTTCAAGATAATGTAGACTGAAATGGGCTATACAAATTCCCAATATTAATGTGATAGCATACAAGCTGCACATAACATTAAGAATTATGAAACTTTGCCTCTTAGTTCAAACAGTGCTCCTCTCCCCTTGTCTTTTATTTATATTGTTGATTTTGAGCATATCTATAAAACAACAGTGGTAGTGAAATCAGAAACTCTGGTTGCTGTTAATTTCATCATAAATAATTACAAAATTCAAATTTCTAAAGTATATTTCTAGTACTTGACTAAGGATTTGACCCTATAAATGTTTGCAATTAACAGAATCAAGGATTTTCTCCTTGAAGTGTTTCTTGGAAGATTCATTGCTTTTTACAAAGTGAAAGATCATTGCTTTAGATTGCAAAACTTCAACTTGCAGGCAGTCCTCCCCACAAACAAAAAATGCAGGTCAACATTGTTACGATTCAGGCATTTTCCCAATTTATGTATCTGTACTAAAACTCAGAAACACTACCTAAATCCACTTGCCATTTGAATGAAAACTGTGTTCTTCAAGCTCTATAGATATGACCTAGCTGAAATGGTGACTATAAACACTCATACAGGGCCTACCTTTCCGGAAATTCTCTCATTAATAAATTAAAGATAATTTAGTGGAGTGGCAACATCATTCTCTAACCAAAGCAGCAGCAATGCTGACAGATGTTCATTTGACATGGATGAATGGAGGAGGTACCTTTTCATCAAGTTAAGCTAGGGAAATCTATATGATTCAGATGCTACAGTCAGAACACCTGAAAATTACCTGCTGCAGTGTTTGGAGATATGCAATAGTCTGCTTTTATATAAATATGAGGAACAGACATTTATATTAATTTTCCCTTCACAATATATCTCTAATTCTACTGGTAATTCTGAATTCTTATCAGCTCAGTCAGCAATGTGTTCATCCCTTTTCTAATAATTTTCACTGCTTGCTCATACAAGAGTCTTCCCTGCAAATTGCATTTCTGTCTTTTGGAAACAAATGGTGCCAAAAGACCATTTTAAAGATACAAAAATGCAAAAGAATTCTCCCACTGAAAGATAAGACTTTGTATAGAAGAAAAAAATGTTAAGCAAGTCTTAATGGAAAATATGAATGTATAATTTGTTGTGGACATGTCCCTCGTTATTCTTTCACAACCTAAAAAAAAAAGATCTTGTATCAATATAATAGCTGATTCTAAAGACAGCTTTCATTTTCCTCAGTAAAACATACCAAATCCCAAACATTGCTTCAAGATTGCATGATGCAAGACAAAAGTTATTTTTAATTATTGTGTATCTGTAGTCACCCAGCTTAATAATTCTGCAATGGCAATATCTCTATGAATCATTCTTAAGATCCCATGTAACCAATTCCAGAAAAGGTTTTCCTTCCGGCAAGTCTAGTCTCACAAACTTTTAGATTATTGTTTACATAAGGAATGAATGGCTGATTAATTCTATCAGTAGTTCAGAATTATAATCTATATGCTTCCCTCTCATATAAAACTATGTGTATGCAAATTGTTATGGTTGCTATGAAGCACAGGTGACAAGTCTAAAAATATTTTATTCTCAGTATTTCACAATGGGATTTATGCTGTCTTTTATAGTGTATGTAAAGAGGTACTCACTTTCTTAGACCATGTCTTGGGATCCACATGCAGCAACACACTAAAATCTCATAGATGTTATTGGTAGGCCTGCAGAGAAGAATTGAACAATATTAGCTGACTGTTATTCCTTTTTGTATTATATTGAAGACAGTACTTCAGGATTTTCATCCAGAATTTTGGCCAAAGGCAATAAACAGTATGACCCACAAAGCATTGTGTCCTGGAAGAGCTTGCGAACTATATTTGCATTGATTAAAACATTATTTTTGTACCAATAACCAGTGACAAGACAAACATATCTGAGCTATTCTTCCATAAAGGGCCATGTAAGACTTCAGATTCTGCTCCAGTTGTCAACAAACTGCTGTGTGATTGCCCAGAACAGAAGCTTATCTGTTTAACAAAAATCACAACTAAGCTGGCATCAAGAGAAAGACAAAGGGAGATCTGACAATGAATGAATCCTTTACACTTTATTGCAAAATTAATGTAGATTTTCAGATTTAACTAGGGCTTTCTGATTGTAGTGTCAAACCCTTATCAAAGAAGTCTAGTGAGACTCCATTGTTTTTCTGTATGAATTCTAAATTACAATGACAATAAACTGCTCTAGGCATTGTGCATTTCAGGTCCATTATTATACTTCACAGTAAGCTAGAATCACTTGGGTCTTCAGTCTAATGTTTTATTCCTGTACCCAAGGTATACTAAAACTGGCCCAAAATGCACTGCTTTCTATGTCTAATTGTTTAAGGCATTTGATTATTCTCAGTAGGTGCTATTCAATGCCTGTTTAAAATGTGGGATATATGCTTGTTGGAAATTTATACCTTGTTTATTTACTACCTTATCATAAAACAAAAATTACTTGTGGAAATCAATGCCCAGCTGCACATTCTCACATGAGAATCTTTGAAATTAGCTACTACATTCATTTTCAGATTTGGAGAATAGATAAAGAGTTGCTGACTGGATTTTTAAAGAATTTATTAATTATTTTTGTAAACAATCTAACATTATGTTTTCCATATAATTTTCTGTTGAATGCCTTTCTTTATGTGCTGCATATGAAAAAGATTAAAAAATATTTAGATTATGATAAAGGATTTTTTAAAAAAATTATTATTTTCATGAGCTAAAAAAACCTGGAGTGTTCAGAGATAAGTCAGTGCTACAGTGTTTTTTTCTCTTGAGATATCTTTATTGGAATTCAAGTAACAGGTAAAATTGTTTATTACACCAGATTGGTAAATACAGTGCTGTTCCTCTTAATATTACAGAATAAAAAGCAGTGTAATCCCAGATGTGTCACTCTGGGAAGGTCTGTAGTCAGAAGTCTGTTTCTTTTTCCTTTCTCTCTCTCTAAGTTTTCAGGGTTGGGTTTTTTTTTTTTGTCCCTAAAAATCAACAGATTTTTTTCATCAGTACCACTGTAGTCAGAGACTTCTCTAAAGCCAGAAACTTTGATTCCTATGGGCTGTCCAAGCGGTGCATGAAGCTGTATGACTATCAACTGTGCTATTCATAAGAGAGAGAAAGGAACATTTCTGGAGGCCCAGAAAACTTGCACCTCTCCATCCAGGCTTGGGCAAGCTGGTACTGCCCCAAGTCCCCGAAGGCCCTTCCCCTACCTACACAGAGAGCACCATTTTATTTTGGTCACCATTTTATGACAGGGCACCACCATTTTATGGCACGGAGCTGCCATTTTGTTAAACAACATAACCCGCATGTTTTCATACTGCTCTGTGCTTGGCTGGCATTCATTTCTTGAATATATTGTATATAAATATATCTTTTAATATATATAAACATATGAATTTTAAAGTGGTCGCCGTCCTGTAGGCAGTGATTTGGGGCTTCCATTTGTCACGTGCTTCTGGGCACACTGCTAGGCCAGCTAGTCCTGCCAGCCAGTCACAGGACTGCCTGAGGGCATGTGGTATGACAGCGTCAAGAAACGTCCATTAAGCTAGAACGCATATGTAGATATGAATTTACACATTAGAATATAGTCCGTCTAATTGACGTTTTGGGAAAAGATGTTTGTGTAGTAGTAAAAGGTAATTTTGAGGTGGAACATGCAAGATCTTTCATAGGACTGGTAAAGTATATGAAGAGATAAGCATAAAAGAACGAAGGCAGGCAGAAATACTCAGAACCAGTTAACACCAAAAAGGCACTTAGTCCCTGAAGAGAGGCATTCTTTGCTTAAACTTGTGTTGCAATGCAAACTCATGGTATGAACTGCAGAGCTGGGCTGGAGGCAGTTCATCTTTTTATTGTTATTTTCTGCCTATGTTCTGTATTTATTTATTTTTATAGCCAAAACTTGAACAATTGACTTTTTTCACAGGCCTGCTGTATGAATTTTGAAAGGTGGTTAATGGAGGTTTGGTGAAATTTTTTTGAAATAACTACTCACAGGCACAAACTAGCACATCCATTCAACAGCACTTTCCTTTTGCATTAGCTGAACCCATTTCAGAGCATGCAGAACACTGAGGAAAGGTTCAGTTGAAAAAGGGGAACATTTTTGAAAGGTTCAGCGTAAGGCAGTCATCTTGATTATTTCTCCATTCTCAAACCTCTTTAAGAAGCCTTCCATTCAAGAAAGCCTGGTGTGTACTGAGTTTGAAGACTACTTTTCCCGTTCTTCAGCCAGGGATTTCACAGAATTTCTCAGCTCCTGCCAACACAGAATGCAAGACTGACATTGTGCCCAGGATCTGGGTTCTTTTCTTGTAGATAAACTTCTTTATTCTAGGAGAACTTCAGAAATAAGTATCAATAATGAATAATCTTTCTCTAACAGTACAGGCAACTTTTGCAGGACAGGGGAAAATCATCAGGAAAAGAAAAACAGTAGCAAAAGAACTTCAGAAAAGTCATATTTCATCTGTGTGCTCTCTGTTTGATTTGTTAATAAGTTTATACAGTTTCTGGAGATTTTATTGCATTTGAAAAACACAATGTTTCCACATTTCTCAGAAATCTAACCTAGGAAGCCACAAAATGTTGAGTTGTATTACCTTGGTCTAATAAAGCTGCAAATTTTCAAACAGCAGTACATCAGGATCTGTGAAAGAGATTTTTTTATAGGCTATTGGCAGGAGAATTAAATTACATGTAAAATAGGCAAGGGATGAGTCTGTTCTCCCCACTGATAGATGTGATCTTGTGTTTTCATATGCGATGCATAACAGGAATGTAACTGATTCACAGGAGGATGTGTCCCCACTGATACAGGCTGGAGCCAGCTGTAGAGTATTAAAAATTCACCTGTACTCAGGTTGCATATTTTAATATTCAGAATTTAAACCTATCCTAAATGTTGCATTTCTGAGCTTTCTAATGTATTTCAATTCCTAGTGCCTTCACTGGGAGTTGTTAATACACAGCAGCCTGCAAGATCAGGTGCTCTGAGCACTTCAAAACCGTGAATCTGTATGATAGTAGGCTATTTTATACTGGTGATATAGAAGTTAATTTGCCCCCAGGAAGAAGGCTAATTGTCTGAAAAGACAATTCTTCCAGCCTTTTACTCAGCCTGGTAGCTATTTCATCACAATCTAGTATCAACATTCATGAGGCAAAGTTGTTTAAGATTCTTAGGGCAGGAAAAGATTGGAAAGAGAGTATGTGTGTATATAAAGAAAGGCTGCCAGCTAAACAAGCATGTGCAAATATGATCCCAAGGTTAAGTTAACTTGGTTACTACTGCCCCCCTGTTCTCCAAATAAAATCAGCATACAAAAAATATTAAACCAATGTTTATTTGAGCAAGCAGGCAATTAAATAAAAGTACTATTAACTGGCTACAAGCACAGGTCGTATTTCAAGGTTCTTCACAGGCCGTGATGCAGTCAAAGCCTGATGAATATGAAAGAGCTATTCCTCTTGCCCATAACTTGTCCATTCAAATTACAAGTCCTCAGCTGCTCCTCTCCTTGCTGCTTAGGACGGGAGAACCACAAGCTGTGTAAGAATCACAATATGACGTCCCATCATAATAGCAGGCCAAAGCGGCCAAATCCACACTTTTTGACTGACCAGACAGTCTGAATTTACCAGGTTTGGGACAACAGTATTGTATACTGTTCTTAGCAGACACCTCTGATACTGGAAGATAGCTGAAATCACTCATGCAAAGAGTTTGTCCATTTTCCTGCATATGTACAGCCTACTGTGGCTCCCAAACTTTGTCTTCAGCAGTTTTTTGCACTGCTTATGCAGCGAACTAATGCAATCCACAGCCAGATTTTATCTCCATTAAACAGGAAGTATTGATCCCATCCCAATAACACTCCTACCACTCAATGAGGGGAAAGCTCCATGAGGTCCAGGAGCAGTACGATCTTCTTCATTTATTGCTCAGAATGAAATGGTGCCTGATAAGGGAGTAGAAAATAATAAAAGCAGCACCCTCCCACTGAAAACAAAGGTGTGTGTGGCAGTAGGTCACATATGCCACTGTGCTTTACCGAGGTCTCCCTCCCTAGCCCAAGTAGGGTTCGCTGAGCATGGTACCTCAGCTGATAAGCATAGCATTTGCTAACTGCTATATCGATCATTTTGCTTCCTTTTTAAAAACTTATCTTGTAAGCTTCTTGAAGCAATTGTACCCTGAGCTCCTGATCTCTGTTGCAGTTTCTAAATACACCAAAACGTAAATAAATACTACTGTATAGTTGGTTGTAGTAGTAGCAGTCACTTTTAAGCAGATGCTTTGGTGGGATTTTTTGGCTTATTATCATTAACCTGATGAAAGAATACATCACTGATTGTTAGTCTCTTTTTCTGTCTTCCTCTTTATTCTTAAGAATTATAACAGGAAGCCGGACAAAGGCAGACTCAGTAAGTTTTGAGGGAAAAAAAAACCCCCTCTTCATTGATACAGAGACTTCAGAAAACAAAGAAAGCAAGTTCCAGCGTAAGCCTATTTTGCTTATTATTTCTTGTTCAGCATTAAAAAAGAACAGCTGTTCCTGTACATTTTTGTTTTTTAACCATTTGACACAGGTGATCCTGTCTTGCTTTTATGGAAATATAAAAGAATAGAAAAGAGATGAACTCTTCTTAGCTCAAGAATGTGGAGAGCAAGGCGACTTCCTTTGCAGCTCCAAAGCACATACTGCTCTGTACCCCAGCAACAGTCTGTGTTCTCACCTTGATCTGTGTTGCCAGAAACTCCACAAATAAGTTTGGTCTCCAGAGGTACAGTTATCCAGTACTGCTCTTCTGTCTAATCTGTTGTATCACATCAGCAAAACTGTAATCCTAGCTGGAACACACACTTGAGGAAAAAAAACCCAACACCAAGCATGCAGCTTTGAACTTTTAAAGTCACTATAGTAATAAGCAGTGATGGACAGTGGATCTGAAGCTTATTTAGGTTTCTCTAACCTTCTTAGCCAGGGAGGTCAGAGTCCTCTAACACTGTAGCCAACACACAGAGTTTTATTCTTAATCTTCCATTCTCATATTTTCTTCAGTCTAAACCTTTGCTTCTGGTGTCATGTGGAAAAAAATAAGACTACCTCATCTTTTGCTTTTTCAAAAAGAGAGATTTGGCTCCTCATATTTGAGAGAAAACTTTAGATATTGGAATTCTACACAGCAAAAATTAGCAATTAAATTAAGGCAGTATAGTGCCTTTTTTAGGCTGCTAAAAGTCATCCCTCACAATAGACCCATACTACTCTAGACCTATGGTAAATATTGGGGACTATATGAATTAAGTGTGCCAGACACTACAATGTTACAGGTGTAGTTCTTAGGAGATTAGTTCAGATGAGGGAGGAAAGTGAGGGAGGAAAGCAAGGGAGAGGGGACCCTCCTGTTCTGGCTTTTCCCTTCCCCTCCACTCCTGTGATCACTGTGCTTGCAGCTGTCTTGGGGAAGAACTGTAAGGATTTTGCCTGTTTTCTTGAAGTGCCCAGCCTCATGGAAGTGGCATGGACATTAAGGCTAATGCAGGCAACTTCTAATGACAGAGCTGAATAAAAGCCAAAGTATTTTTACATTACAGTGTGATAAAAAAGACCTTTCCAAAATATGTGGAGCTCAAAAATCTGGCTTCACAGATTGGGAAATCAAAGAATGACTGGCACATATCTCTAAATATTTGTGTTGCAAAAATACAACAAAGTCTACCGAATAAACTGTGATGATATGTTAATGTTAACTGTCTTCTAGTCTGCAAAGAAATTATGCAGTAGTTTTACAGAATGGTGACCTCTGCATTCTTGAAAGAGTTATTCTTTTTCTGTTTATTCAATGCACTCCATGGTGTGATTGTCCTACATGTGGAGATAAGAAAAGCAAATGTGAAGAAGAAATGCTTAGGTTTGCAGCTCATAACTTGGGAGCTGATTTCAAAATTCTGAGATAGATTTGGGGGTATTTTGAAAGTTAGCAAATGGGTATGTGAGTATTAGAAAGGGAATTAAAGAAGATATGAATCAGGTGGAAAATCTGAGTGCTGGAAAACTTATTTGGTAAAATAGACAATACATAAAGGAACTGCATTTAACTACTTTCCTTCTGTAGCACTTCAGCATCAATCTAGGAGGTTTATCACTTTCTTTTGGGTAGAATCAGAAATCCAACCAGCCACAAATCGATCAGTATATTATATAATGTAGATTGTAAAAAAGAAAACTCTATGGCTTTTATCATAGACTTTTGAGTAATAAGTAGAGAAATATGCAATCATTTATTTTGATAGGCTTAAACAAAAAAGGGATTTGAATGGTATTAAAGAAGACATCACTAAAGGGCTGTGCAAATGTGTTGGCAAAAAGTACACCCCACCCCTTCACCTCATAGGTATTTCTTGTTTTTCTGATAAATATGAACAGAGTGGATATTTTAGTTCAGATGATTTATTCTCCAAAATACCAGAGAACATGTAGATCTGTACTATGCCAGGTAAAGCTTCATCCAGGATTATCAGACACAGACAGCAGAGACTTGGATTAGGAAGAGGTATGAAGAAAGTCTAGGGAAAAAAACCAGTTGTATTTAGAAAAGCTTAAAATGGATTTTAGAAAAAGATTAGTAAAAGATATCTGAGAGGAAATGAAATTACAGGTTGTAGGAATAAAGGGTCACTACTCTTCAAATAAGTCTAACTTTTCATTTATAAATAAGGTAAAACGTATGTTACCAGATTTATTGAACAGATAGTAGACAGCAATTTACCCTTTTCTCAACATCACATCAACCCTGACCAGATGTTGCTTAATCACACTGATCTTTTGATATGCTATTTAATTTATTCTTTTATGAAAACCAATGACTTACTGCTACCCGTTAATTTCCAATCTTCCTCTATTATCCTCTTTATATTAACAGTAAGTTTTTTCTAGGTCAAATCTATTCTAGTGAGCCTATGTTGTATATTTATTTCTCTTAAAGGTGATCACTTGTATTTTCTCGCTTATCACCACTCTTCTTTCTAGTCTCCATCCAGCATCTGTTCCCAGAACCCTCCCTCCTCCATGTAGTAGAAGGTGATTTCTGTGACCTAGTGATTTCTATTCCAACAAGTGCAGGGGTAGGTTCTTTGATTAGAATATTCAGCTGAACAGAAGTTTGGCAACTGGATGGGAAAGATTTGTGACTGTAACTTCTGGTATTGCTTATGAAATAATATCTATGGCTCATTAGGAATCTTCAACAGTAGGTATGAGGAAGTTGAGCTAAGTTACTTAGTTGTGACTGGCCACTACAATCACACTGTATGATGTCCAGTCTCTAATTACAGAAGCACGACTCTTTAATTAGGAGAAAAATGTACAGGAAATCACTAGGAATTTAAGTCTGTCATAGAGAAAAATTGGCATGGGAAGTGGTGGCAGGCTGAAAAGCTAGTGGGAACGTTACTACTAGACTTACCTAAGGTAACATGCTTGAAATGATGGGATTCATTTTCCACAATGTCACAAGAATACAGGTGTTACAGTCCTTCATAGATTGGTGGGCATGCTGAACTATGTACTTCTTTTTGCAGTTATAGCAAAGAAATTCTTTTTGAAGCAAATAGTTTCAGTTGCCTTCTCAAATGATGAGAATAATTTGTCTCTACTTACACATTAATGGTCAAGAATTTTATGCCATTATTCAAAATAAGTTACATTCTGTAATTAGTCTGTTGAAGTATGACATCTCAGCATGGGCAAAAATGTCTTACAATGACCCTTGCTCAGGTATAAGGTATAGGGCTAGCATTTTCAATTTCAAGCATGTTAATAAACACTAACTAAAACGATGCCAAAAGTGGAACTTGCTTGAAACTTTAAAACTGGAGTAAATGCTTTACAAAGCCAACTTTTTGACATCATAAAATTCTGCATAATTCTGAAAATTCAGTTCCCAAATTAAAATTAAATACCAAACAATTTCATTAAGAAGACCCCAAAGTGAACTGCGAAATTAATAAGCATCAAACATAGATTTTTCTGAAGCATGACTAATATGTTCTTTGCAAGCTCCTTAAATAAGTGTTATTTCCTTATTCAAGACTATATCAAACATACTGTGATCATTTAGAAACAAGAAGTATTTTTAGCATTTTTTTCTCCAAACTATTTAAAAATCAATTATATTTTTGCCTGAAGAAACAAAGCTGAGAAGGATTTTTCTTCATGACAGGATTTTTCATGGATTCTGCAGAAGCTATAATGGTCTGCAACAATATTTTGACAGTTCATAACCAGCATGACATTTGATACATTTGACTGTTGCAAGATAATCAAGCAGCTAAAATGTAAAATTTATATTATCTGTTATTAACAAATAGTTAATTTTCTAATTTATCATGACATGTTCCAGTGACTTCACTCAGGAACTTAACGGTTTACCTGATGAACGAAATTGTTAACTACCCAGATGACTAATGCTTTACTTGCTTTAGATGCAATGGTGTTAAAACCAGCAAAAAACTCAGTGGAAAACATCCTCACTAGAGGGTCAGAAGAAGGATGGTGCCCCTGTTTCTCCCTTCTACTTACATCGTCTTATAACTATGCCCATATATGTCAGAAAACATGGAGGGCAAGGGATATTTCTAACACAGCTGGAGGGATGAGGAACATACCCACCGCAGTCAGCAGGCTCACTGGCACTGACAGCTCCAGCATGGGACAAAGTTATCCTGCCTGCCTGCTGGCCAATAGATTTAACCTGCATAAAGGGTCTTCCTGGAAGTCTTAGAGAACTTTTGAGTTTTGAACTTTTAGAGACCTTTGTTGTCGCCCTCTGTGACATCTTCCTCTAACTTTCCCAAACCTGGCTGGGGCTACACTGCTGTATGTTTATTTTGCAGTTTCAGTATGGATATATACATGATATAGGGGTGGATTTGGTGGGGAAGGGGGGGTCATACTCCTGATGACACTGTTTAGTATGACAGAGAATGTTCTCAGTGCCACAAGGTAGTACCATGGCTACACAATTAGGTGGCACACCCCCCAGTTTAGCTCAGGTTTGTAGCTGTCCTTTCAAGCTAAGTAATAAGGAGAAATGAAACAGAGAAAGGATTTCTCTCCTCCCCCATGTTTCCACCTACCTTTCTCTATTTCTATTGCATTTAAAACTGCAGATAAATGCTAAGGAAAAAAAGGAAAATTGTGTCAAGCTGAATAAATTGTATGAAGAGAACAGAGAAGTCTGAGGGTAACACAAATGTTCTAAAACTCCTGTTAATGTGTTAGACTTCAAAGATAATATTGAACTGTATGACGGGATTTCTTTTCTAAGAAAGTATTTAATTTTGAGGACTGTAAGTAACAGCAGTTTGATGATAGATTCAAAGAGCATGTGTACATATATTCACCCTGTATCTTAGCTGGTCTTTTTAACAGCAGCATAATTACTTATACCATGTAGTTCATACGTATTCCATAGAAAACATAAGTCAGGAGACCTGAACTCTCCTTCAGACTCTTCTAGTGAGCAGCTTTACATCTTTGGGGTAACCCTTAGACTTTACTGTACGCCTTGTGGGGATACTAATTACACAAGGACATTTAGTAAAGTGACTAGAGCATTTCTGCTTCTGCTTTCAAAGCCCAGAAAGCACTGCACATTTTCATAATTAAAACGAAACTATTCATTCCAAATATGCATTTTATCTTATTTAACAAATGAAACTCATGCTCCTGAACTTACCAGGATGGCCTCCTAATTATATATAGAAAACAGTACAGATGGACATGATTAACTTCAGATATTCCAGTAAATATTTCTGTTCCATATTTGAAATAAAGGTATAAGATCTAGACTCCATTCTATATAATATTGGAAGGAAGCACAAAACACAACCTGGAAAAGTGTTGTATAATATAATCAAATGCGGAAAAAATACATCCAGAAACAAAGAATACATGTTTAGAAATGCAGAGGGGAAGATTTAAGGACAGCATTGACTCGGACAAGGAATTGGTGAGCACAGTTTATTATTGTCCCAAATAAAAGCTTCTAGTACAGTGCTATGGCAAAAAGGACTAGTGAGGTCTCTGAAGGTATAGAACAGGAATATCCAGTAGAAGCCAGGGAATGATCTTGCTACTCGGGAGAAAAGGCTTCTTGGATTTTGTGTCCTCATTTCATATGAGAGATGAATTAGTAAACCTAGTTACAAGAGTGGCCATAAAATGATTAAGGAATCAGAAATTGAGTCATTCACCTTGATGTTTAAGCAACTCAGGTTTTTTCCAACTCATTGTAAGACTGTGTGATGACTCTATCATCATATTTCAGTACTTACAGATGAAAAGGATATCTGATGGGCAGTGAGGCTTTTTCGGTATTGCTGACAAAGGCAGAAAAAGATGCATTGGCATGAAATTAAACTGACACAAATTCACCTGCATAAGAGGACGTAAATAAGTGGATAATCAAAACTGGAACAGATTATCAAGGAAGAAGTTGAATTCATCCTCACTTAAAATGTTAAGAGAAGACTAAATCTTTTTTGTATAAGGTTATGATCTATTCAGAACTTTGAAGGTGAAAAAGGCAATATCTGAATCCAAACCATTGGGCTGTTTCATCATGGCAACCTCTTCTTACTTTACTTGGTGTTAATAATTATGTTTCCCATGCATTTACTCAACTTTCCAAGTGAGGACAGAATTATAGGAGTTAGAGGACTCAAATTGTACAAAGCTGAACCAAAGAAAGAGAAGAAGTAGAGAGCAAGAAAGAAAAACCTGAATAAAATTATCATCTTAAAAAAATAAAAAGAAGAAAAGAAAATACTTTTGACCTACAAAAGAATGATCTTGTTGATTGCACAGGTAAATACTATTGTGTAAAGAGCAGCACTTTGGTTCACGTGGACAAGATTTGTTTTGTAACTGCAAGGCAAATTTTGATCCACGAGTTAAGCTTACGTCACTGTGTAGTTCACATTAGACATTGCCACTAACTAAATTAATTATCAAGGGCCTGGTGTTTAGAACAGTGGAGTGTCCAAAACAGTGATTGAAAGCACTGGGAGCTCAGGTTCTCAACCTCTCCAAACTGCAGGAGTTACTTTCATCTTTATTAGCTTCACATCACTGAACTAGATCCTGCAGTCACACTTAACTACTACTGTCTGTATTGACTTTAGTGGAGGGGACAAATAGGGTCTGCACAATACAATTACTTTAAAATTATTGCATTTCCACAGCAATGAACAAATGTTTGGCTTGCAGTAATTATGCATTTATTATATGTACAAAACTAATTCCATATTAGCACAAATCACTTACTGTGGCACTCATGCATGTACAAACATTGGGGAAATCATCACTGTAGTTCAAATAGAAAAATCATTC
>VYZV01034524.1:1039-15304 GCA_013401275.1 Pandion haliaetus | reverse complement strand
CTGTATCTGCAAGTGATGCAATTGCAAATAAACTACAGTGAATCAGACCTTAAATAATATATATCTAGCTTTTACACTTTTGTTACAGCATGCTAAATGACCTGCTACACGTTTTTAAATTCATTTGAAGAATTAATGCATCATCAAATAAGGCCTCAATGTTTATGTTCAGTCTGCAAGAAAAGTTGAGGTGACCTTGACTGGTTTTTTTCAGAATGGCACATTAGAAACTATTTCTAAATAGCATTCTCCTTATTTCATGCTTTGAGAGAAGACAGCCTGTCTCTGTCAGAGCACTGGAGAAGAAGATAGGCGAGATAGGATTTACCAGGTGTCCTGATCCCATTAGATAGAAGTTCTTTCTTCTTCTTCCAGTGAGGAGAAATATAAATGACAAGAGAAAATGCTGCATTAGAAGAATTATTTAATAAAGCTGGGTGGTCTTTGTAATTATCTTGGGGGGGGGAGGCGTGGAGGCTGGCGAGGGTGGGTGTTGTCTTCCAAAGTAAGTAGGTAATGTTTTAATCATTCTTCTCCTTTCCATTTTTTATCCCAACTTTCAGTTATTTGTACGCTGTTTAATTTATATTTACTAAATCAAATTGAGAGACAAAATAAGTTTATACTGATCTGAGCTAGACCCTTGATGTTACACACTGCTTATTTTTCAAGTTCTTGCTTTTCTGTGCCCATAAAATGTGCAGCCAGGGCCCAGCTATGCAATTGGCAGTATTAGCATATGCCTCTGAGTAGTATGAAGGTATCTAAAGAACCAGTTCAGTCCATGATCTTAATGACCTTGAAGAATGGCATCTGATGGTAAATAGGTGTCTATGATGATCTCAGACCATTTCATAGGCCTTACCAGAAGTGCACTCATAACTGGAATTAGATGACACCTTGAATCCTATTCTTAGCAAAAAGTCCAAGCTTCAAAACGATAAGAAGTTTGAATTCCTTTTCTTAACCTTAAGACCTCTCTCTTCAGCGGTATGTTGTTAGCTAGGTCACAGTATCACTTACATAATACCAATGAGTAGAGGACTTTATACATCGGTGAGGTGACTTCTAATTTTCTGTTATCTTACCATCCAGCAAGACTGAAAGGAGTGAAAAATATTAAAAGTTGTAAAATTTGCTGGGCTTCACAAGACATTTTGTTAGGGCTCTGTGTTTATGTTTGAAGGACTTAATTTGGTCTTAATATGTAGGTAGGTGTTGAATGTTTATCTTCATTTTGCTTTTGGAAGCAGTTTGTAACTGTCAATTAGCAGAGCAATCCCTCGTATCTGTCCATCTCTGTGGCATGATTTGTGTCTCAGCACAAGGTTGGATGGTCACTCACTGATGACTCGGTGTAGTTTGAGTATTCACGATATATCCAAGGGGCAGCAATATTCTCATGTCATCTACCAGTCAGAAAAGACAAGTAACTTGAATATAGGAAGATATCAAGTTGTTTATGGACTGGTTAGTGTTTTAAGCCATGGAGAAATCTACAGGTTTTTTTCATCTTCCTGCACTGGGGCAGTATTTCTTCAATTTTCATAGTAGGTATCATTCTTATTTGATATTTGTACTTGTTCTTTAATATACTGCCTAAAAGCAAAAGTGATTTCTGAGGCAATACAAGGCAGTATTGGTCTAAAGTAAAATAATAGAAGTGGTTTTTTCCTCTGGATTTTTTATATTGAAAGCAGCAATTGATTTAGTAAATAAATTATTAAATCCAACCCTTTTAAACAAGTGTGAAATATGCTGATAGAAAAGAATTGCTACCTTAAGCATTTTTAAAGTGATTTTACTAAGTGATTGACAGGATGCTTTATAACCAGATGAGTGACAGCTTTGCTACTTTGATATTTGGTAATCTTAAATCATCATTTTTTTAACTGTAAAGTTTTCCCTGGGAAAGTCAGACACAGAGAGTTCTCAAATCATGTGTCAGATTGCTATGAATAATGTTATTAGCATTGAGTGAGACCAATTTTTAAGTAAAGCAGCTACTCCTTTTCCCCCAAAGGACAAAACCAGAAGCTAACAACAAAGGAAAATATGTTCTCTCTATCTGCCAGTGCATCCACGACCGTAATAAATACTGGTACCTGTGAAAGTCACAGCAAAAACCACACCCATGTGAGGCACAGTGCAGCCAGAAGAACAAAAAGAGTTCATTAACTGCTTGGCCTCTTGATATTTTCAGGCTTCTGAAATAAGATTTTCATCTAGGTAATACTATATTGCTGTGATTAAAGACACTGGCATACCCTGGATCTTCTGGCAGAAGTGAGGATATGACAGCAATTGCATCTCGGCACTCTTTAGAAAAGCAGCTTCAGGAAATTATGAGTCAAGTTTCACTCTGCCAGTAGGCCCAGACGTATCTGCTGGGGCCAATGCAGTAGTTGGAGAAGTTGCATGATAGGAAATGTACTATGTGGTGTGGTTTTTTTGAAAACTGTTTGCTGGTTGTCTTCTGTGAATCCCTGGCTGGTTGGTACTAAAGGCTGCATCCCCTTCTCCCCTCTCCCCAGGCGGCTCCCTGGGAGGTTTGTGGTAAGTATTGCCTCTCCAGGCAGTTGGCCTCTACGCAGCAGGACAGAAATGCTAGGTGACCTGTGAGTGTCAGTTTTAGGATCTTTTTCTTCATACCTAGCTTCACAGACTGCTGTCTGTAATTTGGAGCAGCAGTGCAAGTGCGATTGCAGTAGCCTTGTCAACAAGGTTAACTGTTTGAGATGTGATCTGCATAATCAGATTTTGAAGGCTGAACTTGAAAAGAGAGCAAAGAACTCTTGAAAAGAAATTAATTGCCTGCCAGTGAGATGAATTGCTTACACAGTTTGTTCCACCAGTGTTATTACAGGATACTGCTCACTTTGACCACAGCTCTACTTGCAAAGCCCCAGCTCATCGGGGCAGAAGTGTGTTGTATTAACAAATGATATGTATGTCATTATCTTAAAATTAATGGGTAAAAAATACCTCTTTTCAGGTAATAAGCATTATATTTTCTTCTATGCAACACTCAAAATTAAGATCACAGAAAGCTATGCAGGAGTAATGTTAGATTAAAAAAAAAGAAAGCAGAGTATGTGGGAAAATTCATCACTGAACTCCAGAGATAAGATATTCCTTTTCAGTGCCACACTTCCCATAAGCCAGTTTTTATGGTCCACTTATGTTGTGTATATCTTTATATGCAGTTGCTTGTATGCCGTAATACTGTGTTACCAAATTCTAATGTTTCCTTTAACAGCACACTTTACTTGTCAGAAAAACCCTACTGAAAAGGTCTTGATGGATTTGCTATGCATGCTTTTAAAATGATTGCTGTGTTTTCTCCATATTCTCAGCCACTAATACGCACCTGATCTTTTACTCTTGTCTCTGTATCACCAGGCCTCCTGAACCTGTTTACAGCACTGTGAACAAACTGTGTGATAAACCACCTTCTCCTAGGCACTATTCCCCTGTCGAGTGTGACAAAAGCTTCCTTCTTACAGCTCCCTATCCCCACTACCACGTAGGCCTGCTCCCTGACTCTGAGATCACCAGGTACTGCATGCGCTTCTTCCTCACCTCCTTTGTTAGAGTGCATGATCATCACTGGATTTATCTCATAGTTTGCATTTTCACCACAGATCTTTTTCTACAGCTTGTGCTTGTTTTTAACCATGCTTTCACATCAGCACCACTAGAAGATATATGCTATCTCAGTATATAATTTTGGTCATCCAAAATCCAGTGATGAACACAGGCAATGTTTTGATCCATTGGAATGGTGCTCTAAAATAGGTTACATAGTATGTATCACATTTTACAACTGAATTCAGTATTTGTTTCTCTGTGAGTACGGAAAGCGACTAAGACTTCACTGAAAGCTGTAGTAATTTGATTTGATTCAGTCATTTTATTTCTGTGTTGTGCATACTTTGTTCACTGAGCATCTTTGGGTTTATAGGGTGGCTGCCTAAGCCATTCCGAAGAAATTGAGCAAAAAATAATCACCTCCCTCACCAAGTTGTGGTTGAGAATACATCTAAGATTTAGCATTCCTTAAGCTAGCTGTGCTCCAAGAGGACAGGTAGTAAAACCTAAAATGATGAACGTTTCCACAACTGAAGTAATGGAAGACATTTCTATAAAATATTTTCAGTGATTGCCTCCTGAGAAATATTTAATAAAGAAAAACGTACTGTCCAAAACTGTATGCTAGTATAACCCGGCTATTCTTCTATAATCTACTAGGTTAGTAGTAAGCTATTTGTAAACAAGACTTGGGAGATAGAGCAGGAGTTAGGCACAACTTTTCAAGAAGATGTTGAGTGCTTCCTTTGTCAGGAAAAAACCTATCTTTTATATTCTAGAGTAGAAAAAAAGTAATTGTATTTGGAGCTTTGATCATAGACATTTTCTACAGAAAACAGGTTTCAAAGAAAAGAGTAATGTGGGAAGAGAAGAGCAGAAGTGTGTAAGTGGAAAGTAAAATGGTAAATTAATGTAAGATACAATAACAGGAAAGAAACCCCAGGGATTAGAAAAACAGCTGTGAAAGGCATTGCAGTGCTATGAAATAAAAAGCTAAATTAAAAAAGCAATAAGACAAATACTAGTGAAGAATGCAGCAGATGTGGTAAACCATGCAGAAGCTGTTAGAATGAAAACTGTAGCTTCTAGAATTTGTAAACAGATGCTTAATCACTGGACAAAGTGATCGGTCAAGCTGTTCAGGCCAGTGCAAGTTTGGGTGAAAAACACTTGTAAGGGCAATGTTTTATGAAGGTATAAGCAACTCCAGAAGGACACCAGACACTAACAGATCTATCCGCAATATTTTAATTTCTCTGCAAACATTATCTCAAAGGAAATAACTAGCCAAAAAGTAGTAAAATTACTTTATGTCTTTAGGTACAGTGTACACCAGTGATTTATCTGTAAGCATCACAGTGCTTCTGTGTGTTTAGAGCTAGGCAACAGAAGAGATCATTATAAAAAGTCTCTTACTTATAAAATGGTCCCTTTAGAAAGGACAGGATCAACTTGAACTAGAAAGTTGAACAAGCAAGTTCTAGGGGATTTTGGGGCCATGGAGTTGTGTATTGGAGCACTGAGGATTAGGTTGTGGCATGCTAACTAGAGAGAGATGCAATTCACTGCTAAGTGGTTGATCTCTATAGACGTGACTGTGAGGACTATGGAGATAGATTGGGGGAAAAGGGTGAATCTGTTAAGGCTACTTCCTCCAGACCAGATACTCAGATGCCAAAAATCAGTGGAGCCCTGGAAAGGTCATAGAACGAGGCCATTTTGTGACCTGAATGTATAATTCTCTACATCCTTTTGCTTTATTGTATGATTGATTGAATACTTGGTCATCAGATATTAGAAGACCTGGCATTAGGACTTAAGCTGGGGTCTCTTCTACTGAGTGTCAGTTAACACTTCTCTTTAAGAACAAGGTTTGATTTCTCTTCATTCTATTTTGATGTAAAATTAAGCTCTAGTCCCTGTATATTTAATCAGTTTGTTTGTTTCAACAGTCTAACAAAAACTGCAAAAAGAACACAAAAAATGAGAAAAAACACAACTCTTGATTAAATGTTCTGCACTATGCTCTACTACATGCTGTGGTAGAGGCAAGTGATTGCTATAATTTATACTTCTTTCCCACTGTGAAATGACATTCAGATGGAAAATATGACAGTTTTCAGTGTTCTCAAATACTGTCATCTTTTCCACAGGACTCTTTGAATACTTGACCGTGGAAGAAGACATTTGAAATAATATTTCACCAAATGCCATTGGTGAGGAAAGTGACAGCTTTACAACATATGATCCGATTTCCAGATGAGCTCAGTATTCACAGTTGGAGAACAGATTTTAGAAAAGTGTTTACCCCACTTTAACCCTAATCCAAGTGGCTGTTTTTACAGAAGTGTTCATTATACACAGCCCTAAATTTCACAAAGGTGATGTGTCTCAGGACTGTATTGTGTTGGATATTTGGAAGAATTAATCCATAAAAAGACCTTGTTTTAATCTGCGGCTGTGATACCACCATCTCTATTGGAAGTTGTACTACAAAAAAATCTTCCAAATATTGACCACGTATTTTGAAAGGTCTCCCTTTACTCACCTGAATTCCTCAAAGCCCTATTCCTCCACATTATACACTCTCATGGTCTCCAGTCAAATAAAAAAGATATCTCCCTGTCTTTCTGCAGGCTTCCTAGAAAGAGTGTTTCATCAGAATTTGTCAGCCTCAGGATTGGGGAGGAAGGGACAGGGATTATTTGCTTGTTTTGGTAACTGCAGTCATTGTTGTATCTCAGTGCTCCAGTATGGAGAATCTGCTGATGAACTGCAAGAAATTTGCTTTGACAAACAGCTCTTGCAGAGGAAGAGGAACATGATGCCATGTTCTCCCAATTGAAATGCTTGTAAGCCAGCCAACGCCTTTCAAATTGCTGCTCCAGATAATTTGTCAGCTACTCCTCAGATGATTGTTTTGTCAAGGCTCATTAACTTAATAGGCAAAGAGAATTCATAGGCCAAAGCCTTACTTGTCTATAATAAATTCAAGTTTATGACCCTTGCTTTTATGGTGGCCTGTCTTAGCTCCTGGGAGATTTGGAGGTCTAGAACAATATACTTCCATTCTGGGATAAAAATAATTTGGTTTTTGATTGAATTATCAGTTCATGTGAATTGATATTAACAGGGCTCTGTCAACGTCTAACAGCTGAAAATCTGTCCCACTGAAGGCAGGAGCAGAGGGAGAATTTTGGAGTAGTAAGTTTTCGTTTGAGAGCACCACATGGGAATGGTTGCAGAGTATTCCTGTTCTGGCCTCTGTCTTATTGACGATTATGTCTACAATTAGAAGATTATTGGCAGCGAAAGGAAATCACAGCTCATATGTGTAACAGTCTTTCTATAAACACAAGACTTTGTTTCTACATTATGTAGCACAAAATGTTGTGTTCTCAGTCATTGCTCTGAGAACTTCCTTACATATACCACTGCATAGAAACACTTAAAAAATGCTTCAGTTTTGCCCGGAACCAACTTCCCTGTCTTCACTGAAATCTGTTTGGCACTCTAGCTGCCAGCAGAGCTTTTGCTAAAGGGCAGCCCTGATATTGTTGGTTTGTCTTAATTTTTTTTTCCCATCAGTATTTGCTTTTCTCTTAAGCCTTTGATCATGTGATTGCATCAATATTTTTTAATACATGTTGGTGAAGGAACTAAGGGTAGGGTTTCAAACTTTGTAGTCATGGGAGAAAAGCTTGGGAACATGACTCCTCCAAAGAAAATAAAAGTAAGTGAAAATTTTGTTCATGTTTAGTCTAAACTTGCAGATCCTCCTTATGGTGCTTGGGTGCCTGGATTGAAAGTATTTGGCTTGCTTTTTAAATCAAGATTAGTTTCTTGAAGCCAGCCCCAGTTCTGGTTGACACTGTGTTCTGCAGTCTTAGGCAAGGTAGTTAATGATTTTGTGCTTTGTTTCCCAGTCTCAGAAGTTTAGCAATGATCTCATAGAGCTTCTTTGAAAACTAATTCTGTCTGAGACAATAGCATCCTATTAGTAATGGCAATTTGTGTTATTGTTTAATAACATAAAAATGATTTTAAGGTATTTGATGAATTGGATTAATGACATCAGTTCTTGGGACCACCACTACTTTCTCACCAATGGGGATTAGGGAGAGAAGATAATACTGGCACAGGGCTCCAGAGCAGAGTCTTTTGCAGAAAACAGCATGCCATTTTCGTAGGTATTCAATGATAACTGAGCATTGTGTAACAATAAAGAGCTACACTAATAAAAGTGTGCTGAAATATATGCAGGACATATGGGTAAAGAGACTATAATGTCCAGAACCTTAATGATTGGTGTCTGATGCTACTTCCAATGTGTGGCTGATTTCCCACAGCCCCCACGTAAGCACGGGAGGGTCACTACTCTCCAGCAGTCTCTGCAGTCAGACTAGTGTATGTCTGCAACGCTATGTGCTACTGCTTGGGGTCACCTCATTTAATTGTAGGGATCCCTGGGATCCCTCCGTAGGCCATGAAGGGACAGCTGAGAAGGTGTTGATCACTTTTCACTGATCCTAGCAGGAAGTTAAGGTAACTGCACCTGAAACAGGTGTGAATGGTGGGCCTTTCTGGTACTCTGCTATATGGTCCTTTCTCATTTGTTAATATCTGTGCAGCCTTTTTCTTCACAACAGCCTGCTGGGAGCGAGCTTATTGTCAAAATGATGCATATAACTGTACTTGTGTGTGGCTGCCTTCCAGGGAGGCTCTTGTCATCTTTATTGAAATTCACATTGTACAGGAGTACTCATCGTCCCCTTTTCAATCCCATGTGTTTAATATAGGAATTATATCTCCCAAACCACATCTGTCCATATTTTGAGTTTTTTGAAATGCCTGTCAACCTGAAAATGGGACCTATCAAACAAGCAGTAAAAAGCAATGACACTATGAAATTGAGGCTTCAACTTGCCCCACATAAACACAACCACCTTTCTTGAATTTAAAATGAACTTTTTCTGTTTAGTTGTATTCATTTACTTATTTTTTGTGAACATTTCAAATAATAATTACAAAATTGGAAATCAGTCTGTTTTGGGCAAATGGGTTTAAATACTTAAATACTTAAAATCAGAATTGGAGCAGATTTGTACTTTTCCCTATTTTAACATCTTGGAATCAACTTCTGGACTGATGTGCATTTCACACAATCCAGCCACAGACAGCAAGCTTATATATGGTGAACTAGCCCCACTAAATAGCACTGCTTAAAGACAGTGGAAGGGAATGAGTACACAGTTCTTTCTGTGGATTTTTGAATAGCAAAATAGGCAATACTGAGGTTCAATATTCAGTGTCAATGGAAAGAAATTAATCCTGTAGTCACAAAGAAAAAACATCTTTAGAAAATAAAGAATACCTGGTTAAAATAACTCTTGATAAAGTAGCTCCTTAAAACCATAAGGTGGCATTTTAAAAACAATGTGAACACTGTGACTTTTTGTTTTGAGAAGTGACTTTAAGGCATATCTATACACAGATTTAGGCATTCAGAGGCACAGAGCATATAGCAAGCCCTAAGCAATTTAAGAATTTAAACTGGTCATCACAGAGGCTCCCTTGGGTACTGATGTTCATACTAATGGGAATTGAAGCATCTTGTTACTGCTGATTTCAGTGAGAATTAGGTATGTAAGTGCTATGGCCTTCACTCCCTAAACAACATCTTTAATAATTCAGGTACTTCTTTAACTCTGGCACCTCGATCTTTCTAAAAATAAGCTTGGATACCTTGACTCACACTCAGGTACACACATTGCAGTGGTTGACAAGATGCGGCCCAGCATCAACACATACCAACAACTACATACCCATTATGCTTGACTGGGTTGTGCTTCTGAAAGCAGCTCCAGAACTGCAGTATTTTATAGTTATATACTATAAGGCAAAACAAAATCAGCATAAACTGTGTTGATTAACTGTCTACAACTCAAATGCAACATCTCAATGTAGATTGACCCTGCTTATGAATCAGACTCCTGAGGGCTTTAAATTATTTAGGATCTTTTGGAAACGATACAAATTAATTGTGGATTTTCCTTATCACTTTCAATTAACAAATTAAGAAGTCTTAACTGGAACTGTTTCCTATAATTTCATTTTAATCCTGACTCAAGTGTTCTCTTCAAGTAAATGATCCAGTCGTGTAAGTGTTATAGTTAATGAAATAAAAATGATGCTGTCTTTCAGCTTCAGCTTTCATGTTATTTTGCATGGATGAATCTCTGACTCTAATAAGCGCAAACATTCCTATAGACTCTTTTATGCTCTTTCCTTTTTTTAATGAGGAGTCTTCTATTTTGGATACTATTAATTAAAATTACTAGGAAGATACACCTTTTAAATTAAAACTCAGAGAAATGGTTGCAGGAGATTCTTAACCTGTAAAGGCATAAATTCTCTACAGTTCAAGTGTTTAATTATGTAAAGTTACAGAAGCTTTTCAGGTTAAGATGGGATACTTCTGGTTAGAGCTGCTGGGCTTTATTTCTAGTTGTGCTGCTGACTAATTCTCTTTAGTTGAGCAAATTACTTAATTCTATTTGCTTTGCTTTACCTGTCCATAAAATAATCTTCTTAGTTATATTGAGAAGGATAACTAAAATCATTAAACAGAATAGAATAAAATTTTAAAAAGATAAAAATAAAGGTGTTTGTTCTCTTCCATTATTTGGGAAATGTTTTGTATTTTTGGAATATATGGTTTGATTTTCAGAGATCCTGTGCTTGTGCTACAGAGCCTCTTTTGTTCATATTTGCACCCATGGAAATTAAACTGTATATTCTTAGTTCATAAAATGGACAGAAGTATTAACTCAGTTTAGTTAAGTAGCAGTATTTTCTTTACTATGTCTTTAGAGAAGAAAAAAATACCAGTTCTCAGTAAGAAAACATCTTTAAATCACTAGTATTAAATTTTCCCTGCTGTTATGATTACAAACAGAGCTACAGAGAGACATTTGGGAACAAAGGAAAGATGTCTCCTTCCTTTCCACGCCTGTAAGCAAGCTCTGAAATTCAGTCTCTAAGTCAGTCACAGGAAAACACTCCTGAAGTATTGAATGCCAGTTCCTATGTCTGTTTTGGATTAATGGTGAAGACTGGAATAGGAGACTAGAAATTTTTAACTGGTTCCTGCCTGAGGATTTTGGCCAGGGCAATCAGTCATCCAGTATGGGGAGGGCAAGGTGGACCATGACCCTCAAAACCAAAGTTTTGCCTGATGTCTGCCTCAGAAGATACCATTCGCCACCTAACACTGGCTGCAGCAGTTACTGGCTAGATACAAGGCAGGGCTGATGCTTCAGATTAACTCATGAAAATCTAGTCAGTTCATAACTAAGTCCACACAATAACTTTGTTGTTTGAAACAGTCATTTCTGTGAGATGCAGTATACGTAAGCACCCTCTCAAATGTCTTGTTCTGGGCTCTGAAAATGCTGTTGAAACAGTTCCTCCAAAATGATAGAGTACTAAAACTCCAGACTAAATGTTGAAATCCTTCTGAATGTTGGGAGAAATTTAAACCCACATTTTTTAATATTGCTTCCATATCTGGTTCAAGTGTATTCGGAATAAATGACTAAAAATGCGACAGAATGTGTCACTCTGCATAGGAGTGCTACAATAACAAGCTAATGGAGCCATTCACTGATTCAAATCTTGTCCACAGTGACAAAAGTTAATGACAATTATTACCTGGCAACTGTCTAAAGGCCAATATGAGAAATGGGTTTGGAGATTTCAGTTTCACTCCTGTGGACAAGTTTCCACATCATAAAAATCATCACTCCATCTGTCACAGTAATTGCTAGACTCTCAGCTCATCAGAAAAACCAAGAATAGATTTAACCTCGAGAACAAATTACTCTTTTTACCCCGAGAGAGTTCTCTGAGCTTAGAAATAAAATATTACTGTGGAGACAGGGTAAATAAAGCTACCCTGTGGCTACCTATGCTGTACCTGTTGGGGGAAGAATAATTTCCAGGGTTGTAGCTGCACACAAAAGAGCAAGAAACTCACTGGTTAGAGCAAAGAGCTGGGAACTGAGAAATTGGCCTGTACCACTGACAGTTTCTATGACCTTGGCAAATTAAGACTTTCCTTCAATTTTGTCCAGTTGTGAAATAAGTGACACACATCCACAGACGTCACCAGCAGCCCTTGGAGTTAAAAGATATTTCTAACAGGTGTAGGTATGCATGATTTTCTGCACTGCATAAAAAAGGGTGACCATTAGTACCAAGTGGACTGATAAGAAGAATCATGGGAAGCAGGTGGGACCTCTAATTACAGCAGTGTAACTTGTCATGGAAATTTGAGAGAATTATAACAACAGTAATAATGAACCTTCCCTCAACCCTTTGCTAGTCTCATTTTACACTACAGTTATCCCACTGGAGTAGCATAGTGCTGACTCAGGCCCCCAGTTTATTTTGTATTTAATTATTGCCATTTATTATTGTTGACATAAGCCCTATATGTAGATACTTGCAGATATGTCCGTTTCTGTTAGTTTTGCCAAGTCAAGTAAGGTCTGACTTTGAATGGGATATGTCTAAAAATATGCTTGTGATACAGAAATCGGGAGGTAGCACTCTGCGAGTCTGTGCTAGGCCAATGGTACTGCAAGCCTATTTGAGGACAGTGTTGTGGAAGGTGTTGTAATGCTGAATGAGCTGTTTAAACTAGATCCTCATCTCTTGTAGTTGCCGATTTCACAGCACTTCTTCTCCAAAAAGTATAAAATACTATTTAATTGAATAGTCAGAAACATAGAAATATTAAGATCAAAAAAATCTCCTGATGTGATGGGATCCACCTCCTGGGTCTACTCTAAAATTTCTACATACGTTTGTTTTCCTTTTCAGATTTTTTTTCCCCACTGTCAGAATGTAGCTGTATGTTTATGGGTCAATGAGGATAATTATTTCCCATGGTAAAGGGAAAACTGATTTCAGTAGCCAAAGGCTAAAATGGTGGGATCAGATTCTTCTGCCATTTCTTTGTTTTTAAAAGGACATACAACCATTGTTAGGAAAAATGTAACCAAATGGTTATGTATTTCTCATGTTACTGCAGAAATATTTATTGATCAGTACTCATTACATTGCCTATTTCAAAAAAGCATTTGTTACTCTTTGAAAATATTGACTATATAATTGGAACCATCTGTTTGCAGAGGCTTCAGTGTGATACAAGTAATGATAACTGTAACCCTCAAAACTTTTAAGATGCTTATCTAAATTTGAGTTGGTCTGAAAGTCTCAACATAACTTTGGGAGGTTGTATGTTGTTCCCTGATTCAGTCTGGCAATACAAATACTACAAAGGGGTTTATAAAAATGGGGAAAATAGCAGAGAAGAAAACAAAAAATTGTGGGAAATTAAACTCCCCTTTACCTACATAATACATTTATGTACACGTGTTACAGTTAGTGAGATGTTTTTAAATACCATCTGGGCTTTGAATAAATACCATCCTTATTTAGGTTAAGCCTTCATTTTGGTGTGGAGAGGACTGCTGAACTTTTTTTCTTACTCATTTAAATTCATTTTCATGTAAATATAGCTATAAATGTTTGTAATATTTAAGAGACACAGAAGATACTGAGTAAAACTTTTAAAAATTACTGAGTGATTCACTAGCCTAGTGAGAAAATTGGCTGTTGTAAAATACAAGATGAGCTTTCAGATAATCTCATGAGTCAAAGTCCAACTGATTTCCAGTAAAATACAGATTTGGAAGTACCTAAATTGCATTTGAAAGTGAAGTGTGAACTACTAAAGAAATACAGGCCAGAGATAAATAGACAAGAATCTCTGCTTAAATTCCATAGTTTAGCATGTGGTTACTTTGCAAACCACGACACTTTCACTCTGTATCCCAGTTTGGATATTGAATTTTCCATCTCTTCACCTTTCAAACAGAAAGTAGTCTGAGTATACACTTGCTATAGCTTTTTACCAGCCCCTTTTTAAATCCTAATTAAAGCAATATCACTCCAGTTGACTCGTATCTGTATTTTCTCACTTCCCTATTTGGTGCGAGAAATAGTAGCTCAGTCCTTCACGAAGAATATTTTAAAGCTATTACTGCATTTCTTGGGTGGTTGGAGGTGTTATGTGGTTGGCCACCAAAATAATCTGGTGATTACTTAAAAATGGTTTATTTCGCTGCTTTTTTTTTTTCCTTGTAGTCTTAACTTCTAATGATGTAACCTGCAGTGAGTTCTAAATATGACTTCAGATCTTTAAAGTTTCTCTTGAAGATTCCACTTCCATTCTGAATATACATCAGGATTTGGAAAGATAATTTATGTTATCCTGGTGGACTAGGGTTGTGCCTATTTGCAGTCAGTTTTTCCTCCAACTCCATAGTTTCTCTGGCAAATTTGCATAAGCACTGTAATCTTTTCATATGTTTGTTGAATGTTTTAAAAGAGTGTGTGTGTAGGAAATAACAAAGCCTTACTATAGAGGAAGACGGAAACATGTAAGAACATTGGTTCATTACTGGGAGGTGTTTCAGACATGTTCTAGTGTGCAACTTTAAGTTTGTAGAGCTCACCTATCACTATACTGTCTCAATACTTGCATCCAATATTTTCCCCAAATGTGATTTAAAAAACCGAACACAACAATTGAAAGCTATTCTG
>VYZV01034522.1:1805-26734 GCA_013401275.1 Pandion haliaetus | reverse complement strand
CCTCCCCCCCTCCCCCCCCCCAATCTCTTTTTCCATCTTACAATACAAGGACAAGAGAAAGAGAGCAAGGCAGTGCAGTCATTTTAAAAGGATAAGTAGGAACGAAAAAAGAGGTGTATAGAAAATTGGTTTACAGCTTCATAAATTTAAAACAGGCATATCATATTGCACAGATTATGAAGTGTTAGACTGCTCTATTCAGGAACTGGACAATCTGCTTTGCAATGCAAAATGTACTTACACAAGCACAGTGTGGATTTAATAGAAAGTTAGGGACTACTCAAATAAGCTCGACATAAACACAGAATCATAGAATAGTTGAGGTTGAAGACAGCCTCTAGTCTGGCCTCCACCCCTCAAAGCAGAGTCAACAAGAGTGGGTTGCTCAGGACCTTGTCCAGTCTCGTTTGAAAGACTCCCAGTCCATGGTGCTGGACGAGAGGCATCCAAAGAAAGATGTTGATATCATTGGAAGGTTGCTGTCATCTTTGAAAAGTCATGACAATCAGGGATTAGAGAAAGCAAACGTTATGCCCATCTTCAAAACCGCTGAGGAGGGACTTAGGAACTGCTGGCCATAAAGGCTCAATTCAGTCCCAAGCAAGGCCTCCTGGAAAGCATTTCCAGGCACATGAAGGACCAGGTGATTGGTATCAGCCAGTAGGGACTTACCAGGGCCAAACTGTGCACAACCAACCTGATTGCTTCCCATAATGAAATGACTGGCTTTGTGACTCAGAGTAGAGTAGTGGATGTCTCTCAACCTAGATTTCAGCCAGGTTTTCAGAAGTGTCCTTTAGTATCTTTGTAGCCAAACTGGGAAGGTATGAACTGGATAGGACAACTACAAGGGTGAAAGCTGACTGCACTGCTGGGTTCACAGAGACAGTGGTTCTAAGTGGGTATGTCAGTGGTTTGAAGTCCAAATACCAACGAGCTGTAAGAGAAGTATGCTGGAGGTTGATACTGGGGCTGATACTCTTTTACTGTTTTTAAAAGCAACCTGGGCAATGGCGTGGAATACATGCTCAGCAAGTTCATGGGTAACACCAAATTGCATGGACCAGTTTACCTCCTACCCTGGGGAGCACAGCTGCCATTCAGAGAGATGTTACCAGGCTGGAGAGTTGACAAAAAAACAAGTGACCAAAAGCATAATTTTGATCTTGGGACAGAACAATCAATGATAGAGGCAGGGGGCTGACTAGCTAGAAAGCAGCTTGCAGAAAAGGAATTGTGGTCCTGGTGGGCAAAAAGGCGATCATGAGTCAGCATTGCATCGTTGTGCCAGCAAAACGTGACTGCGTATGGGGCTGCAATTAGGAGCATAGTGCTGCTGCTAAGAACATAGCCAGGGAAGTGGTTACACTTCTCGGTACTGATGAAGTATCATTGGGAGAACTATGTCCACTCTTGCACACCATGGACAAGAGACAGAACACTGCAGCAAGTCTAGGAGAAAACTACAACATGGTTTGGGAGCTGGGGCACCTGACATTTAAGGACAGGCTGAAGGGAAGTAGTTTGTTCATTGTAGAGAAGAGATGACTAAGGGTGGATCTAACTGCTGTCTTCCAATACCTAGACAGGAGCTATTGAGAAGATGGATCCATATTCTTCTCAAAATGTACAGCAAAAGGGCAAGAAGCAACAGATAACAGATGTAGCAAGAGAAATTCCATAGATAAACGGGAAGTTTCTCCACAGTGCAGCTGGTTAAAGCAGTAGACCAGATTGTCCAGAGAGACTGTGGAATAACTATCCTTGATGATACTCAAATCTGACGGGACAAAGCCCTGATCTAACATTCAAGTTGACCCTGCTCTGATGCATCACATGGAGTTTTACTATCCGGCATGCTGGTTGTCTTCCTTGGCATTTTGAAGACACAAAAAATTACGCTTTGGAGGACTTGCCAGCTAAATTCTTCCCCTGCAGTTTTGCTACATTATATATCTAATTTCCATGCATCCAACTTTTGAACTTTATTATTTTCATCCTTCCAAAATATGGAAGTTATTTTAAAGTGTCTCTAAAGCCCATGGATTTAACAAAAGTGTTATGCTGGTCAATGGAGACAATTACTTCTCTATTAAAAAGTTACAGAAATGAACTAAAAAGATATTATTTTACTTTAATTTTTTAGTTCTCCTTTCACTTAATACACATGCTTCTTCTATGACAGAAGCTAAAACAATGAACAAGGCAAAAGAAAGACATATTGCAGAGTACTTCATCAGGGAAATATATTTCAAGTTCTCTCATTGCTTAAGCTTTACATTCAGTTTATGCATGTGAGTACCTTTGCCTTTTCAAACATGGAGTCTTACACGTGACATCTAATGATACTAAGACTAAATGAATATTCTTCCTACAGTTTTGGCTTTTTGTAAACCAGATAGCTGACTAAATCTCAAAAGAACTACTTTGCTGCATCTGCAGGGTAAGGTTGGAGAAACTGTTTAGAAATTATAATCAGACTGGGCTTCTCCACAAAAGGAATGTCTGCTAATCTCAGGTACATACTTGGTCCCCTACGACATATTTGAGTAATTCACTAACAGCAGCATACTAATTTTCACTTCACGCTTCTCAAATGGGGAACTACTATTATCTCCATTTTACATGTTGAAAACAAGGCAGAGGAAATACTTAAAAACATGTGGCAAGAACAAAAAAAAATGAATAGCAGACTCATCAATTGCAGATGACTTTCTCATGCTTTAGTATCTTTTCACAGGTTTTTAGCTAGACCATAGTCTCAGCCAGAAGGGTAATCCCTATGTTTCTAGTGCATGAATAATGTACCTTTTAATAACATTATAAAAGTATTAGTGCAGCTTTAATCTTATTCCCATTTCAATCATCACTGTTATTTGGCACAGTAAAACACTCCCTCAAAACACTGTCATAGAAGCTTAACTTTGCAGCACAGTTCAAAAAAAGCAATTAGCTACTTATTATTTAATGGACCACTGTCAATGACCTGTGAGAATTACAACCCAGATCAGTATCAGTAGGAAGCATAGTAAGTTTGTAACTTCCAGCCAGTGAAAAGGGAGATACTGCCATTTTCCATTATGAAGTAGCTTCCACTTCATGACTGCAATCAGGTATATAAATACAACATCACTGGGTTTTACAATGCAAATTTAGTCATCTTTACATACCGTGTACAGTGTAAATGTCCTCAAATGCATAAAATGAAGCACAGTGAACAAAAAATATGCACAATTTGTTACACAGAGCATGGAAGGGGTGTTTGCTCAGACAGACTCTGAGCACCATCTGGGAGACAAGTGTTTAGTTTTGCAACAGATTGCATAATTTTCGTGTAGAATCTGGAGAAAAGCTCTAAATGCTTTAATAGATAGTTGATTTAACATGCGTTTAATCTTTGTTTTGTGTTGTCTTAAAGGCTATGCATATGTTTTGAATGACAGAAGTAGTCATTAACTTATTACAGTGCTCATCCCTTTGCACAATTTGCTTTCTTTTCTTTTCTTCTCATTGCGTGTGTCTGTGTGCATGCAATATTTCACCTTACAGCATTCGTTTTCACAGCACATGGTAATTAATCTTAGTAAAAGCCAAGCACCTACTGCATATGCATGCCATTTGATTGATTAGATTAAAAATGTAATGTTACAGTTCATACATTAGCAATATTTCAATATAACATATACTAAGGACTCTACTATCAATAATATGAATACTTCAAGAACAACACAAATTAACACCTGAAGCATAAAGAATGACCTTGAGAGAATGAAATGCTTTACCTAAATGGCATTGCTTAAAATGTCTTTTAAATTCAGCACCATGTTTATGTGCTAAAAAAGCTGTAGAAAGCACTGGCCTTCAGAATAGGAAGATTTCCAATAGATAATTTCTCACTTGGAGCATTTTAGAAGTGGCATAATGTTTAGAAACACTGCATTCATTTTTTAGGGTTTTTTTTTAGTGGTAGCCAACTAAATATATGTGCTACACAATAGTAAAAAGCTATACATTAGAACTTTTGTCAATTTTCTTCTTGCACAAGTTAATAAAAACATTGGACAGCATAAACCAAAGAGTCACTTTATTAGGACCAGAAACATAGAGAAAGAAATATAATAAAATGAGACTATACATATTGTATAAAAAAGGCATGCTGTATTATGTGACAGTGTTATGACAAAATGAAATACCATCCTTCATTTGGGTATCTGTTCTTCTATATCCAAAAGCAAAATTACATCAAAATACTTCTGTGCTGATTGACTTTTAATGCAATACAGTGCAGCATCTTTCAACCTTAAGCAATGATAATGCCTTCAAACCTGCTATAAACTGGGTCAACTGTATGAAGAAATTGTAAAAAATGATGCAGTAATTCAATTTAGCACTGTGTGAAAACTGCACAATAGCAGGATTAAAGGATCTGAAAATGAAGACAAGTGGTTCATTATTAACTCCTTAAATGTTGTTCCTTCTGCTTTTTCTGGAATGTCATTTATTTCTAGCTTAGAATTGTAATTTCTGTGTCATGATGCAGTGGATACACTCTGTATTGCCTCTCCATATGAGCACATTGAAGTTTCCCCAAAGGCTTAATAAAGTTTATGAAATAAGTCAGCATTCGCTATTAATTTTACCCACATAGTAACAAAATAAATTAAAAAGAAAAAGCATTATACAATCATATAAAAGCTGTGGAGAGTATAAAATGTAGTCAACTTAAAAAAAAAAAAAAAAAAAAAAGGAAAAAAGCAGCTGTTTAAGCGGCCAAAGCAGCATAAAAAAAAAAGTTATGCTAAAGCTGCAAATAAAAAGTCCTTGTATGCAGAACAGATACTCTTATTTGTTCCTTGTATAATGCAATCATTTAAATAGTTGGCCTCTTTTGTGACATGGTAATTTTATAGACATCATTTCTTCATGTGCCTAAAGAGGTCTTTTCTTTCTTTTTTCTTGGGCTATTGTGTGTTGTATGTGCCTGTGAATATGTTTTGGAACAGCATGCGTAACTGCCATGGTCATTCTTCCAGCAGGAAGTCCAGTGTCTGTCCCAGTGTATAACAATAGCACTCCATGCTGATGATCACCAGACTCCAGTGTTCAGTTCAGAGGCAACATCAAAATGAGTAACAATCGAAGAGAAACCAGCCTGGAATGATTTAAAGATCTGGGTAAGCCTAAAGATGAAAAAAAAAAAAAAACCCACCACCAAACCCTGCTCCAGGGGAGCAATTGTACTTTTGTGTATGAATCTATAAAAAAACCTCCTCTGATTTCTTTGCTTTGAGAGCTTGGATAGCTTCAATTAAATTCAGTCTGGACATCTAAAAATAAAGTTGATAATAGACAGAAGTGCAGTCTTACTTCTACTATGGAAAAATTGTCTTTCTTCCAAACTGTAATAGGTTTGATAGCACTCATTTTTTAACTTAATCTTACTCTTAATTGGCAGAGGATTGATTCAAAATTCTATTTGGCACTTAGTATTTGTGCCTAAATTGCAGGACAGTGTGTTCCAAAATGCATATTACGGTTCTGGCTATCAGTCATCCAAAACAAGGGATCTGCTGGAGCTCCTCATCATCTGCCTGAGGCTTTCTTGCCAGTGGCAGCTGGGCCAGAGTGATGTGTCTGCGTCTGATTGTGACACAGTCAGGATGCAGCCAGGCCTGGTTAACTTTGTTCTGGAAAGCAGTCTTAGGTCCCTCAGTTTAAGTGTATGCATGGCACTTTCCACAGCTAGAACTGTAGTTGCTTGGCCATCATGACAAATAAATTAAAAATTGACATGGGAGAAAAATTGTAACAATCAAAAATAAAATAGCAACTTGAGTGATGATCAGCAGTGATATTATTACCAACCAAGAAGTCTCAAGCCTCAATTTAGTGATTCAGCTGCAACTTACGTGTTTTAAAGAATTTGCAGTTTCCTTCCCTCTGCTTACCTATCTCAAATAGTAGTCATAATTAGGTGAATTACTACTCCCTTTTGAACTCATGGTTACATGATCTCAGAGCACAGAAACTACAAGATGCCTCATATATTTCTATATCATTATATTGTGCAGATCTGGTGCATCATCTACTTGTGCATCATCTACTTGTTTCAGCCTCTATCGTAATTCATAGTAAAATCATTGGGCAGTGAGCTCAGCTGTAGTATTAGTGTTGGGGCTGTCATTAAGTCAGCATGAGATGAAAGACAGTAGCTGAGCATATAGAAGAACATATGTACAAAGAGACTTCACTCAATGGCACAAACGGATATCATAAGCAGAAAACATTTTAAATAAATGTTGTGACAGAACAGTTTATTTTGAGAATAAAGAGTGAGAAAAGGGATACAATGTTCTAACTGTGTAAATTATCTTTAAGCAATTAATGCTTTCTCCATCTGTGGTCCAAAATATAAGTTCTTCTCCTTCAGAAGTGATAATACATTATGACTGTAGATTTACTTTTATCTCTAGGAACAAGGAATGATGTGCAACTTACCAGTTTCTTTTTTAAAAAAGTATAAATGTTTAACTCTATAACAGAAAACTGACTGAAGGAGTAAGCTGAACTTTAAAATCAGAGTGGGAGCAAAATTTTTTTCCCTGTAAGCATAATAATAATGTAGATTATATTTGTGAAGACAGACTTATAAACCCCTCATACTGTTTGTTTTCTCAGGTTTTGCAGTTTTCTCAGTTTGGATGATGACAATGATTCAACCTTTGTTTGCTTATAGTCAATCTCATGTTTAAGTTACTGGAATTTGCAACTACAGGTTTCATACGCTGGAAGAGTGCTCTATTTATGGAGGACAAAAATCAATGATCCTGTTGCTCTCAGATTTTTTCAAAAGTTGGGGGGTTTTGTGTGTGTTTTCTTGATCTACAACTGCAGTTCTGGAACTCCCATAATTTCATAGTGTCTTTATGGTAACTTTCAAGGCATTCTGAAACTCTATTGTGGTTTAACCCCAGCCAGCAACCAAGCAGCACACAGCTGCTCACTCACTCCCCCACCAATGGGATGGGAGAGACAATCAAAAGAGTAAAAGTGAGAAAACTCGTGGTAATAGGTAAAGCAAAAGCTGCCCACGCAAACAAAGCAAAACCAGCAATTCATTCAGCACTTCCCATGGGCAGGCGGGTGTTCAGCCATCTCCAGGAAAGCAGGGCTCCATCACACCTAACGGTGTCTTGGGAAGACAAACGCCATCACTGCGAATGTCCCCCCTTCCTTCTTCTTCCCCGAGCTTTATATGCTGAGCATGATGCCATACGGTCTGGAATATCCCTTGGGTCAGTGGGGGTCAGCTGTCCCGGCTGTGTCCCCTCCCAGCTCCTTGTGCCCCCGCCAGCCTACTCGCTGGTGGGGTGGGGTGAGAAGCAGAAAAGGCCTTGGCTCTGTGTAGGCACTGCCCAGCAGTAAGGAAAACATCTCTGAACTATCAACACTGTTTCCAGCACAAACCCAAATCATAGCCCCACACTAGCTACTGTGAAGAAAATTAACTCTATCCCAGCCAAAACCAGCACACAGTTTCACACTAACAGAATTTAACTGAATCTGTACTCACCAAAATCAGTATACATGGTTAACTTCATGAAACTGAGATTAGCTAAAGCTTGAGATACATACAGTATCTACCAGAGTGTCAGATTTCTGTCATGACCATGCAACGGGAAAAACTTGCAGATTTCAGGTTCATAGTGTGAAAAGGATGTTTGTGTTAAGTTAGGTACTGTTGCAAGAAGCAGCTCTGCATCAATTGGACCATGTGAGCACAGAGGTTCATGGGAAAGGTAATCCATGGCCTGATCAGCAAAAGACAAGAATATATGGAGTAAAATTCAACTGGGGCACAGCAAAATGAGGAATAGAAATTACAGCAATATACTCCCACTTTTTATATTGTCCTAAATATATTCATTTACTCATCTTGACCACTGTGCTTGTGAAAGCAAAATGTAGTTTGCTTTTATGCATACCTTGCTGTATATAAATGCTTGTTTCTCAGTAATACTAAAATGCATTTTAGGGATATGTTCCAATATCTGCTGAAATCAAAAGAGAAGTTTGTATTGCTCTCCAGCTTCTTTGAAACACATCCAGATCAGGAAAATAAGTGATACATTCAGTGTTTCTGAGGGAAGTAACATGCGTCAATTAACTGTGTCACAGTTAGTTCTTGGCGGCATCTTTGCAAAGTGATTGCCAGTTGCTTTTGATAGATATGAATGAAATTAAGACCTTCAGTGTGGAAAAAGCATGTACAATCCCTAACTGTTTTATATGAAAAAACTTTTTCATATGGGCACAATAGCAAAGAAACAGGGATTTAGAAGTGACATTTCTGTGCTAGAGCTCCTGATAAATACCTGTATATGGGTACCATCAGCATAGCCAGCAGAACAAGCCATTATTTGGATGAATCCCATGGCAAAGTGTTAATGTGTGCAGAAAGAAAAAGCAAGTTTTGCGAGAAGCTGGGGTGGACGTAATCACAATGTAGGTAAGAGATGACAGCATAACCTTTAACGTGCAGAGGATTAAAGCATGAGGTGGTGAAGAAGAAATGTGGACTTCTAAATTTGTTTGGTAAGATAGATGTGCAATTAGAGGAAGCAGAAATTTAAGAGCCAATAAACCCTAAATAGAAGGCAGACTTGTCTGCTGTGATAAGGTAGTCATTTAGGCCCACAACAAGTGTCACTACAGTAATTAGAATATACGGAGAAATCTGATTGGAATTTTTGCATGATGAGAGCATTGCCAACTGCTTTTGATATTGGCTGATAGCAACAGTAACAGGCTGACAACACCTGTTCTGAATTCTTTACCAGCAAGAAGGGAAGATGCTCTTTAGTGGGTTTATCCTTTAGCATCTTCCCTTTCTTTTCCAGCCTCTTAAATCCTTTGTAAACAAACAAACAGCAATGATATTTTAAAGGGTTACTTGTGCCAGACATTGCTGAAGCTCACTTAAGAAGAGGTGCCATATATAAGATGTATTCTTCATGTATGAACTTCTCCTCTGTATTACATCTGCCATGAAGTTTTAGATTCACTTTGCAAGTTTTCAAAGCAATATTATTTTATTCTGATGCTTTTCATAAGCACTGCCAAAGGGTTTTGCTGTCCTGTCTCTCCTCTGGAGTTTCAGCTTGCTTGAAACAAAAAAAGATTATTTGCAGTAGATCGATATTCCCTTAAGATGTAAACGCATCAGCTCTTATAAGTGAAGCAAGATTTGGCCTGGCCAGTACTCTAATGTTAGCTCTCCAAGGATATCTTGGGGGCTGCAGAAATTGTAACAAGGAATCAATAACTAGAACAAATCTCTCACAGGACTGATGCAGCCTCTCAGAGTATGTCTGTATCTTTGTATAACTGGAGGTAGTTTTCTGCAAATGAGATGCAAAATGGAGGAATTCAGGAAATTCATGTGGCAGTTTCAGTGCTGGGCAGGACTGTAACTTCAATCAGAGAGGTGAGATTGTGCTGTCAGTAGTGATACTCTTCCTGCCTAAACTGCCGCTGGAGGAAATACCCTCCTTTACTCACCCCTCTTAGCTGGTGTACATTGTTTCCTTGTACTGTTTAAGCAGGGGCTGTGCGTCACCCTAGATATGCCTGAATTATAGTTTGGATTAAAAGTGAATAATTTTTATAGTGTTTTGCAGTGAAATGAGCAGTTTCAAGTCCTACAAATGTATGCAGAGTATTTTGCTCTCCCCCACACTGTTCTTGGATGTGAACAAGCTGAGCTTTCTTGTGTCCATTTGATAGCTTTATAAGAAAATTAGTCAGGATTATGCTGCTGGACCACCACAGCCAGCTTTCTGTCTCTCAGGGCACGTGGGACTCTGTAAATATATGCATATGTCTATATATATATACACACATATATATCAGGGGCTATTTTTTCTACCACCTTAAATTGAACCGTTCTCAGATGTTTTGCCAGGTTGGAGATCCAGGGCAAGTTGAACATCTCTTCAGCTGAATGCTGAGTGTGTGTATTTATAAGAAGGCAAGCAGGAATGCTGTTGTATTTATTAATAATCTGAGATGAACAGAAAGTCTGCAAATGGCTTGATACTCATAAAAATGTGAGAAAAGTTCAGATGCTGCATAGTGAGATGTTACAATTCCATTACAGTAAGTACCTTTTGCCTTTGTTTTGAGAATGACCTCATTTATGGAGTCCCTCTTTGCTCTTCTGTCCAAGTTATGGTTCTTTTGTGTTAAGTAAAACCCAGATGATTAAGTATACAAAAGTGCACTCGAGCTCCTGTGCACACCCAACTGAAAACAGTGCCAAATGACCAGAAACACGCTAGCAGAGATGTGAGCTTTGTCAGTGGAGTAGAATGACTGAATATGAAATTCATTATTGGGAAGCAAAGTGACATTTAAATTATGCTGCTGTTTCTCCTACAGGCTTCTGACAGGGTATTTTCAGAATGAAAATTAAACGTGTTACAAGACACTTAAATGCTACACTTGAAAATGGTATCTTAATGTGCTTGATTCTTAAATGAAATGTTAGCGGTCTGTATCTCTATGATTTTACCAGGAATGTGACATGTAAAACTGACACTGTATCTCCTCAAATCTTCAGTGTACTAACTTGCATCCTTTAAATGCTGGCCTTGTGCCATTTCTGTTTAACCCACACAATAGAATTNAAAAAAAGAAGGCGTGAGCAGCCAACTTAGCATTGTCACAGGTAGAAGACATCAATGAATCACAGGCAAGTGCAAAACTATCAGGGGAAAAAAAAAGCCACTAATAAAGGTGATTCAACTGTAACGTCAGGCTCTCTTGGGGAAGTGATCTGCAGATAGATAGAGAAGCGGAGAAGAAATGGCTTCAGACAGGTGAAGGCTAATTTTTGATGTTGAAAAGAAAGCTTTATCCTTGTCTGAGGCCCCAATTTAAAAAGGGTATTTATCTATGGGGTTAATTTCATCAGCTCCACTAACTGCACTCCAGTGAGAGATAAGAAGATAATTAAAACTACCACCATGCTTAATCAACGTGCCAGCATTAGGGATACTCTCTTGAATTGGGGCACAATTAAATTAAGCTTAACTTCTTCCAAATATATGCAAGAAGTAGACATCTGGCAAAGTCTAGCTGAAAATACACAGAGCTGCATTATGACAATCTCCAAGGACAAAGGAAATGGAAAGACTTCTGCCAAGTCCTTTAACCTTTGTTTCGCAATGCAGACTACCAATCACAAAAAATACTAGCGATTCCACTAATTTATTGCTACATCACTAAACTAGTGATTTCACTCATTTACCCATATATACACATATATATGTAAGAGTATGCATGTACACTAATGAACATTATTTTGTTTCAGTAAGCATCTCTAACTGTTGTGTTTCACAACAATTTATAACTGCAATTAAAAGGTCTGAAAATGATATAAAAGGAAGCAGACTAATTGAGCTAACCAGAGACAAGATCAAGGCCCTCCTGGCCTTGATATCTATAGCTCCATGAAAAGGAGTCTTTGAATATTTGCTGAATGTAAGGATATTAATAATCAGCAGTTACAGTTCTGTCCATCTACAAAGGGGCATCAAAGAGTTAATTTTTACAATATGCCCAGAAGGTAAATAATTTTATAATATTATAATAATATAAAATATTAATTTTACTGAATCAGAAGGTCGAGAAGACCTGCTAAAGCCACAGCCAGAACTAGTCACAGCCAGATTATATGTTGCATATTCCTGATTCCCAGTCTCTGGGCATCTGCTAACAGCTCACTGAAGACAAAAAGGCTTCCATCCATATCGGGTCTGATAAAAATAGTGTGACTGGCAGTTGTGCTCTCACACTCTGAAAAGTCAGAATGCTTTAAAAATAATTCAAAGTGGAAGTAAATAATTATCTTTTCTTATTTTTCTCTACAGTAGGAACCTTGAGGAACCCTTTCAAAACATAAAACCCACATTTCAGAAGTGCTTTAAAGAGTACAGTCACTCATCAAGAGCTGAAACCTAGGACTCATCAAGTACTTTCTATTTTAAACGATATTTAACTTTACCTTGCAAAGGCATCAGCCCATTCCTTTTACTTAACTATGAAGAAAAATAATAATTCTCTTTTTCTTCCCTCAAAACTGTAGAAGTAGTAAGTTCATTAGCTATGTTTTTTGCTTTTCTGTGCTTCTTTATGTAAGTTGCTATTTCATACATAGGGGGAAGGTTGTAAAAGTACTGATGGAGGTTGAAGAAATTACTTGTTAATTTATTCCTTAGTGAGTTGTCATTTGAATGCTTTGGAAATATGCTCCGTCTCCTGAACTCCCAAGCCTTCCTATAGGGCTTGTTCTAGCCTGGCCACAGTGCCTGAGCAGTAGAATATAATTATGAGAGCTCTACTTTCAGGATATCATCCTCCTTTTTCAATAGGTCCTTCCTCTTGCTGGGTTCTGATTGTTGATCTTGCCCTTGTTTTCCATTTTACATATTAATACAAGACTTTACAAAATAGTTCAGTCTATCAGATGTTAGTTTTCAGACCAAATGTGCTATCTTCAAAAGTGGCAGCAGTCAGTCCCTTCTCAAGTCATTCATTAAATACTCAGTTCCAAAGGGAAATTAAAAGGCAGATTTATACCTAAATTCTTGTCTTGCACTCCTGAATGAAATGTGTCAGAATCCACTTAACTAGACTCCCATGCCTTGCTTAATCCAATAGTTTACACTGCAGTCTTTTTTTTTCTGCTTTTAAACATTTCCATGATAGCCAACCATCAGCTCAGTAGGTGATGAATCTTACTCTGCTCTTCATCAGTCTCCCTTGGTGGGCAGCTGTACAGCAGGCTGACAGAGGCAGTGTAGTGGTATGTTTGAGTTATTGCATAGCTCTGGTGATATGGCTCAATTTAGGGTTAAACATGATACATTGTCCTTCAAGGAGGACCATTACTGGATAGCTTCACTATGCAAGCCTGATTACTTTGTATAACTACACATGCTTTGCTAACAGCTATGCCCTTGAAGAGGGAACTAAAGAGTGATGAAAGGAAACATCCTGCCCCAGAAGGTGCGGAAGGCCGGATGATTGCCAAAGAAGCATGAACTAAAGGAAAGGTAAAGGTGGCAGGGGGAGATCATGACCTCCGACTCAATTCCAGGCTGGAAGAACTTGCCCCCTGACACTTGCAAGGAGCATGTCTGCTAGTTTACATAGCAAGCGAGGCTAATTTAAATATAACTGGCCAATAGAAGATGAGATGGTGACTACTAATCAATGAAGATAAATTTAGGCGGGTTTTTACTAACCATGTAACAGACAAAATACATTGGGGTTTTTTGGCGTGGTGTGACCGCTTTGTCGAGTTACCACTTGGCACCCATCTCTGCACAGACATGAAATAAATGAATATCTAGGCTCTGTGCATAAGGTTGGTTTATTGCACACTGGGTACCGAATACCACTTGTGGGACGACAGTGGGATGGCCTCTACCAGAGCCCAGTTCAGGCAACTGCTGCAGTTCCTGTATCTCAGGCCTCACACACAACCTCCAACAGCGCGTACCCAGAGCCAATCGCTTGGAATGCAGACAGTTCCCACCAGTTGGGATGGAAAATTTGGAGCCAAGGAGGACTATAAAATGAGGCTTTTGACATATATGCATGGTAAAGTTTGTATATGGATGGAAAACCAGAAGCATTTGACACACATGTCTACAGACCTGACACGATCCCTGGAGGTATTTAAAAAACATGTAGAGGTGGTGCTCAGGGACATGACTTAGTGGTGGACTTGGCAGTGTTAGGTGTTTGGACTCAATGATCTTAAAGGTCTTTTCCAACCTAAAGGATTCTATGATTCTCTGACACAATGCACTTAGAAAAATGATCTTAAAGGTAATTTAATTACAGGTTGGAAAATAAAGAATATTATTGAACACCTTCAATTGAGTCTGACAGTTAATCTTAATAGAAGAAAACACCAGCATCCAAAAATCTTAGACCACAAAAAATCCACTGTTTATCCTTGTGAATGTATCAAGTATCACTCGCAAATAAAACACTGAAACACTCCATGTTTCTGTAAGGGGAGACAGAGCAATTCAACTCCTGAAGCTCCTACTCGGGCAGAATTTGCCACTAATGCCAGTTCTTAGACCAGATCTCATCAGGCTTGATTTGAAGGAAGTTGTAGGCTTGAAGCCATAAAGTTCATTATTACAAAGGTAGCCCCACTGGGGAAAAAAAGCAAAACGCAAATTGTCTGAAACTTTACTCTCTGAGTCATGAACAGATTCTTCTGAAAAGTTAAACAAGTGATTAGCAAGTTATCAAAACTGTCCGTGCCGGACTACCTCCCTGTGGAAAGAAAATTGGTACTTTCATTAACAGTAATCCTAGAAAAACATTCTGACGTGCTCGTTTTTATTTTCTTCTACAGGCAATCAAAGAACTGTGAGGGGAAGAACATTCTAATATCGCCATCATCTTTTCCCCTTTCCTTTCAAACTGAAAAGAGTACATCTCTTCATTTCTCTGTTGTGTTCAGCTACTCTTTTACAAGTGGGTTGTGAAACCAGAACTCCCGCTGACATAGGATCACAGACAGGCTTAAGATTTTAGAGGTGGTTCAGAAGTCCTGAGAAATCCCTCAAAAGCTGTATGCTTTTAGCTGTGCTGAATTGCTACTGTCTTCAGATCTAATCTTTCCAGCAGTTGATTTTCCCTTTATCCTGTGTGACCAGACTTCTCCCATAGGAGAAATTATGGTTCCGACTTTCCTAACATTCTGTAATTCTTATTCCCACAGTGGCACAAAAATGGGTCACACTTTGAATCCTGTTTACACTAGCTTCCAAAACTTATTCATTGCTTTTATCGTGCAGATGGCTGTATGTAAGAAAACATATTTGTTAGATGTAAATTTTAGCTACTTGGGGTCTCTGGCTCTATGTATTATCTAGCCTAATGCCACCACAGGACAACATTTATGTTTTCATTTAAAAATAAAGTAAGCAGATGGGACTTCTCTCATCCATAGAGTAGTAAATTAAAAACAAAAGTAAGAATTTTTTTAATGTTGTACTCTGCTGGGATGAGAGTTTGGCATTATGACATCTGGTCTAGTTTGAATGTTCCAGTAGCTGCTGTACAGCATTTACTAAAATACTGAAACAAATCCTGCTAATATTGTTTTTGCATAATCCCTGTGAACATGCACACAGAAAGTCTGTGCTTACCCACCTCTCAGCAAAATAGAAAAGCCTAGCACAGACTTAGTTACTCTCATGGCATATGTCAGGTAAAAACCACTATAGGTGAAACGCTATCATACAAAGTCCATTTGAGATTATCTGTCCATGAAGACAATGGGAAAGAGAAGAAGAAAAGAGATACCAGTCTCCCAGTTTGTATCGTCAACAACTTCTTCCCAGGTAAACAGCTTTTTCTTAGTAATATTTAGAACTCAAATTTTCTGTGAATCTTCCAACCATTAGGGCAAGTTATTGAGATTCCACTGAATATTCAAAATGTTTCTTCAATAGGTAGGGACCTTATGGTGCCAAGAAACTTACCAATATTAACTTTTGTCCTTTAATTTTAAACTGTTAAAACTTGTCATCTTTAACCAGACACAAAGCATGACTAGTAAATGATTAAAAAATTTTCGAGAGTTCAACATAACATGCAACAGATACTCCATAAAACTGAAATGCCTTTTCTATCTAAATACAAAATCCAAGTAAACACACTAAATAGATAAATGGGCAGATTGCAGTTCCCAGGAAATAATGACTTTTGCTCTACTACAGAATAAAACAGTTCTCATTTGTAAGTCATTGACTCTAATCTGGTCAAAAAATTACCTGCTGGAAACTGTTGCAGTTGCTAGTTGGTCTCAGACCAAATATTAGTAAGAAAATCAAGACAGGCTTCTCATTCAGAGGTAAAGCAATCTAGCAGATACATGACTGGACAAACTTTGGAGAACTGAGCTCCATTCTTTGCTCGACTGCTGGCTGAACTGATGGCAAATCACAGCTGTGCTATTGCCATAAAATGCCTAAGATTCTCCATCTGTAACAAAGGAATAAGGTTAGTGTTAGTAATATTTCTAAGTGGTATTTATATGGTGCTTTGAAAAAAACCCCATAGTGTGATTTGTTTGGGGGTGGGGGTGGTTTTTCCAGCAAGTAACTAGTTCAGCCAACAGTGAGAGAATGCATTTGTCTGTTATCCTTTAGGATCCAGTTTAGAACTGAGAGTCACAAGTGCTGAGGTCAGTAGGAATGCAGTGACCTTCCAGACAGGATGGATGACTTCCAGCTCCAGCTCCGTACACCCCACTACCTTTTCATGAGCACTAAAGGTACTTAGAAAGGAGACACTCTTTTAGATTTTTCAGGAAAACTCTTTTGGCAAATCCAGCCAAAATACAAGTTTCTTTTTATATACTTATACATGTCTTTTTTTAGGGAAAATTAACACTGTATCAACCTGAAAGGAAGTGCTTTTTTTCAATAAGATTGCATCAGGACTTCAGAAGCATTTACCTTCTGCTTCTAGAAAAGGAGAATAAACACTTAGTAATATTAAGTGATATGAGAAAACAGCCAGCCTTGTGTTTATTCAAAGGTTATGCAATTACTTTAGTTGATAATTCTGTTCTGTGACAATAATGATACAATACTTTACACAAATATAATAAATAATGAATATTGTGAATGCTGATATTTTAAGGAATTGTATTTAGAGAAGAAAAAAATCTCGTTTGGTCTTAAGTGTCATACAAATTTGCTGTGCAAGAGGAAACATGATGAATAAACATACTACATAGTCTTATATGGGTAGTGACCCTGGAACTGGGAGTCTGTGCAGGTGCAGGGCAACATCAAAATTTATGCAATTTTAGAATTTAGACACTAACATGGAAGATGAACTTTCCTCCTGAATCAGCCAGCATGTTTGTACTTTCAATGGCAGTAGCTAGTACATAATGTTCAAAGGACTGTGAGCCGCCTTCTTTTCAGGCACCTAACCATACTCCATATTAGTACTGGTCAAATGCAAACATTTTTCATGAAGAATTTTGAACACAGAAATCTTTTTTTTTTTTTGCTTTTGCTTTTCAGTCTAGCTTTTATGGTAGGAATAAAGAACTGGAGTCCAAAAGCAAGCATGGACAGAGGGACATTTAAAATACCCATTTGGAAACCTGAACGATCAGGTATGTCTTAAATAACACTTCCTTCTGTAGACTTAAGGTAGGGGGAAATGCTAACCTTCGTTCAGGGTTTCTTTTGAAAACATAAGGAAAATTTCATTCTTTTAGACAGATAGCTAAAAAGTAGATGTTTCCTCTTCTACCCTCATTTATCTCAGTAGCTAAACTACTCACTGAAGAGGTAGGGTACTTCAGTTCACAGCTTCTTCTATCCAGGGAATTGAAATTCAAATTCAAATCCTTATCTGTCTTCCTGGAGAGTGCTTCATCATCACTGTATGTTGCACCCTGAGAGAGAGCATTTTTCTCAGGTTTTTTAGGGAAGCAGTTTATTTTGCATGACATACTAATTAGGGAGCAGATGCACTCCTTTACAGTCTAATCCTATGGTTAGGACACTTTCCTGTGAGGGAGGAAAAATGTAGATTCCGATTCCCTAAAATATGGGAAGTAATTCAAAACAGACCTCCTGTACTCCGCTGTGTTCTGAGAACTGAATATAGAGTTACAACTGATTATCACTCTTGTATTCTTTCATACCACATTTTAAAGTTCTCATGAAATTAAAAATGAGCATTTTGTGCTGGAACAGTTCTGTTCTTTAGTAGTAATAGAGAAAAAAGAACCTGGCCTTTGCAAGTTGCATTCCCATGTGGGGCCCAGAAATGTATTTTATTGTCTTTAGGGCAAGAACTAATTCAGAGAAAGGCTCTTTGATTTAGTACCTATGAATCTTGACCTTGACCTAGAAAGTCTATCCTCACTGTTGTATGAGGGGCAATTAAACTTCTGTGAAGCAAAACTTCCCTATCATAACAAAGTATGTCAAGTGTATCAGAGCTCAAATCTCCAACCTCATTTTATGCCCTTTAAATGTGCCAAGCTGCCTCACATTAATTTGAATAAACTGAGAACAATAGCATTTAATAGGTTTGAGAAACTTGAAAGTTTCTTTAATCTTTTTTGGGTTTTTTGGGGTTTTTTTTTTTTTTTTTTTTTTTTTTTTTGAGGGGAGAGTAGGTTTCCAAAATAATTAAGACAGATTTCCAAAACGAGACATGGGGCTCAGACATTTAACTGAACTACACTGGTCTAAGAAGTTACTGTGCACCAAGTGAATCTCGTAGCTGTTAGTAACGGCTCACGTGCTTACTAATAGCCTTCCCTGCTTCTAAGCTAATACAAGTTAGGGAAAAGCTCAGAGTAACAGACTATTGCATTTTACTTGGGGAGGGGAGCAGGCTAGAGTACACACAGGAACTGTTCTATCACGGCAGCTCACCTGATAGGAAGTAATTTATTAAGCTTCTATTACTAAGCGGTTAATACAGTGATCACTGCTATCCTTTCACAGACTCCAAGGAGGTGGGAAGTGTGCCCAAGCAGAGAACATGGTGTTGAACAAATTATGGTCAGACAGCTCCCTGATTTCTTACATAAAGCAAAGATGCTTTTAAAGTTCAAGTGGATCCATGAGTGTGCATGACGGAGCACAACCAAAAAATCTCTGATACTCTGGTTTTTGTCAGTAGTGTCTGACCACAATAAAGGTTTGCTTGTCTCCAAGAAACACAGGTAATCATTGTTCTGCTGAGATCTATGCTTAAATATGCCTTGTTTTCTTATACACCCAAATGAAATGCATCCAGAAGCCCTTTTTGTATTACATCCTTGAAAATGAGAAAGTTTATAACAGGAGAGAGGGGTTCTTGATACTGAAAATGACAACTCAGCATACAGTTTTCCTAGTAAAATCAATGCTTCTGGAATGCTTCATCACAGGGTTTTGCAATTTCGCATTGATCTCATTCACGCCGTTTCCCATAAGAGCATTTCTGAAATACTGCTATTGAGTAACACGCTCGCTAGTATGAAAGGCAATAGAGAAGGAGTAACCTTTGCTGCTTGAGTAAAATGCAGAATGACATAAAGCATCCAATTCAGCCTCCTTTAGGGTGTTTAAGACACAGAACTCATTTTTCTGGATGAAAAGCAGACAGTGACACTGCCAGCAGCAACTGTGTCAGCTCAGGTTCTCCCAGCAGGAGGGACATACAGGGTGGCTGGAGAGGGAAACACAACAGATGCCACAAAAAGAAGTGCTCATTTAGAGCCCATGTTTAACTACATAAAATGAGACATGGGAATGTAAAAGTTAACAGTTACTCTTCAAAACATAACAAATGCAACTGATCAATAATGAAAAGTATAGAACAATTAAGATCTGTTTAAAATGGGGGTCCCAGCTTGCATCCAGAGCATCCATATCTAGATGTGGATGAATAATGAATGCTTGGTTTGGTATCTTAACCACAAAAACATTCAAGAGAAAAATCAAAACACAGTTTAGGGAAGTACGAAAGGGAAATGTTTTGAGCAGAAAAACCTTTCCCCTCCTCCCAGAATACCTTAATAGATTACATAATAATTACATTGTATGTCATATTGTTCAATCAAAATGTTTTATACCCTATTTTGTATTTATTCCCATTTAAACAGTTTTTTTATTGTGTCTATTTTTAAAGGAAAAATTATACTTGGAAGTTTTTAGGAACCCAAATACCAGAATGAACTAAATATATTTTTAAAGAAGAAAAAAAAAAAAAGGAATTTTGAAGAGACATGCACAATACAAAATACATTATTTCTAAGTAGACTACATTAACATTTTATACTGCTTAGCACGAAGATGATCATTACAGGATAGGACTTATGTCATACTATATACATTGATAAATTAGAAATTAATTTTAATGAAAGACAAAATATTAAAAAAGCAGAGTTGTTAAATATTTAGATCATGACTGCCTTATAGGGGTGAAGGTCAACTATAATAAAATTAATCACATTTTCTTATAGTAATCTTGATATATTTGGATGCTCCTCAAGCCATTAAAATAAGAGTGATGGCTATTGATACATTTAGCATTTTCCCAGCACTCACTTATTATTAGAATGGCTCTGTGAACAAAGCTGGGTTTGTTAACTTGGGACCAATTAATAAAGCAGTGCCTGCCATGACCTGTAGATCACCAAAACACTGATTAGGAGGGCTATAGTGAATTTGTTTCTCTGTATAAAGAAGTGATCATTTCCATTGCGTACTAGAGAAACAAAAATTTACCTACAAACCCCACCTACTATTTAAAGGAAGGGAAAATATGTGAACTGCTAACTACAGTTAGGGAAAAATGCTTTTTTTCCTTTTTTTTTTTTTTATGATTACATTCTGTCCATCTACTCATAAAGGGGGCAGATACCTCATGTTTTTGTTATAGTTCTTCATTACATCTTATTCTGTAATATGTTCTATCATAATAGCTTTTAGTTGAAGTGCAGATTAATCTCTAGGTTGTGATTCAATTGGAAATGTAGCATGTCTACATACCTGCACTAGAAAAGTGCAGAAATCTATATACAGCAACAAGGCAAAAAGATAGGGAAAGGTCCACAGCTCTGTGTTATTGATGGGATACTTTGCAATACTAGGTTTCCACTGTTTAATGAAACCCAAAATGGGGAACATGCAAATCAGTCCACTGGCAGATGAAGAACTACAGTTAAGCTCGTGTTTTCTCAGGACTGCTCTTTCTCCACTCATGCCTCCTAATTTACTTTGAACTCTTACATGAAATCAGTCTCTTAAGTCTCTCAGATGTTTTTCCCATAAAGCAGTTACCTGATAGCACTCCCATCATCTTAGTATGAGCCTTAGATGTGGCTTGAATAGTACACAGCTCTGCACAGGGTGAGTTTCACTTGGTTGAGTGCCAGAAGAGAGATGCAAATAGCTTGAGATGGCCCACGATGAAGATTACAAGTAGCACTTAAATGTCATTGTTTCCATCACCTATTTCACTTCATGAGTGCACTGGAGTTAAAAATACTGTTCTGTCTGCTGCACAGTGTGTTTGTGATTGGGGCAGACTATATCTGTCAGAGAGAGAGAACTATAGACAAATATAGCTAGATTAGATGTGCCAAGGCTGACTTCCACTGAGACATGCTTTGTACAGCTTCTTCTGCATTGAGCTCACCTGGTAAATCAGTTGTTTTCAGACCACCAGAGTCCCAGGATGAGCCTCAGCTGTGGTAACGTTTAGGATGCACGCACAGCTATTCTGGGTCCTGCATGGGAAATTCTGCTAATTGGGTAAACCCACTCTACTGTACAGGCACCAACTGGCAGACACAACTTTCACAATGAGAGAGATCCATAATTTTCAAATGTAACTAACAATTTGTGACAATAACGCAGCAACAGGAGCCAAGCTGCTGGCACTTCTTCTTGTCACCTCTTTCAAGCACAGTAACTATAATTTGCATTTGTTTCTTTTCCAAAGGCAGTTACTTATTTTATAAAGTAGGCTTTTAATGCATGTAGTTTCTTTGGCACAATTTTATTTTTAAGCCAAAGTCTCTAAAGAGTTTAGTGTTGTCTCTCTTAAGAAAAGAACCCAAAGAGTATTTAATTAACACTGTATCAAACCACAGAAATGTCATCATCCACACACAGTAGAGATCAGAACTGTCTCAAAAAGGGTAAATAACATAATTGTGATAAAGGAAAGTGAAGATGATGGAAGTATACAAAATTATGGGTGACACAGACATGATAAAACAAAAATCCTTGTTTAAACTTTCTAGTGGTGACAAAGACAGTGCACTTCATTCCCACAAAAGCGAAGTTTATCAATGTACAGTGTAACTGTCCATTGTCATTCATGATATAGTATCTTGGTTAAACAGTTAACTACATCTGTGTCTCCCTTGTCCATTGCATATCCCTATCTCGCAGGGCTCCTTTGAGGGCAGTTTACAATTTTTTCACTTTTAGACCACGCCCTGGGCTATGATACAGAGGATATCAATCATTCTTACCCTGGAGGTTAAATTCCACAAAGAAGTCTTAGGCATGGTGGAGGGTCAGTGCCAAAATGACATTTTTAGAAGAAAAGTATTCACTTGGCATTTGGCTGTGGGCATAAATCTTTAAAGACAAAAAGAAAAAAAAAAAGAAAATTGGAGGGGGGAAGATTTTTAAATGCTGGCTTAAGCATTGGTAAGGAGTAGGCAGACTAAGTAGGGGTAGCTTTTTCAGATACCCTAATTTCATCATCCTGGTCCCCCTGTGACAGACTTCACAAGGAGAGCCAATAAGCAGATGAAGAAACATTAACCTGAGCTGGTACTTTCATACAGCACTGTGTTGCGCTGTGGAGGATGCTAGTTCAAACTCCAAACGGCTTATTGCTGTGGTAGCACAGAGCTAGCTCTGAGCTAAGACCATCTGCCTCTCAGCAGCACACATTAGGCATCCCAGCACCATGTTGATGTAAACATACTGCTTTAAGTTCTGGAAGCAGCTCCTGCATAGTTGCTCAGTGCTCCACTGTGCAGCAAAGACTGGCCCTCTCTCTTGTTAAGAAACTCCTACTTTAAATCTTGCCAGTTTGTTTTGTTTTGGGTTTTTTGATTGGTGTTTTTTTGGGGGGAGTCCTTAATCATTTCTTGTCAGAACAAGTTTCGTAGGCTGTCTGGAAAAGGAGATAGAGTCATTAAATCTAACAGTTCTTAACACTCGTTTCTTAACAGCTCCTAAATGTCACTTGATGGATGGCTGTCTGGAACGACATCCTCCTTCCTGCTGATATTCCCAACCAAAACCAAGCGATACAAAATGTCTCAGAATCCCAGCAATCACCTATTAGCAATAAATTTATTTATTACACAGCACTCCAGATCTTTTGCAGTCATCTATAATACAGTAATCTCATATAGCATTTGAAAGGGATAATACACACATTTGCAGTTTTGTTAGATATGAGAGGAAGGGAGAGAGACCCTTAATCCAAGATTCAATGTCAGGGGTTAGAATGAAATGTCCCCTCTCAGTGGATTACTGGGGCAGGGTGATGGACTAGGTGACCTCTTTAAGGTCCTTTCAGGTTTAAGGTTTTGCCCATGCCCTTCATGTCCCATCCATCCCCATCATTCCCACACTGGTTTCTATAATAAATGGGTTTTTGCAATTGCTATGAAGCATCTGTTAGTGTCCACTGCCAAAAGCAGTATAATGCAGAAGCTGAACTACAGGTCCAACCAGCTAAGACAACTCCTATGTTCTTTCTGGCCATTTTAATAAAACAAAGAAATTGAGAACTCATTTGGAAATTTTCTATTCACCAAGAAAACACTTAATTTTAAAAATACAACTTGAATTTTATGAGGATAATTCATATCAAATTATTATATAGGCAGAAGCTGCTCTGTATCATTCAGCTTCTCAAGAAAAATAATTATGCTCTTTACAATTTGAAGTGCATTTGTATTCCTTCCAAACAGTCCCATTACAACAAATGAAGTACTTACTATACATCTTTTTCCTGCTGCTTTTCAACTTAAATTTAATTTTCACATAGATTTATTTAAAACAATTCTCAATGTGACTCAGCCAAATGATGGATTTATGGAAGGTTTAGTAAATGTGTAATCTAGTTGAAGTTAAAAATGGCTACTTTGTAATTCTGTGCCTAAATGAAATTACCCATTGTAGCCAGCTAGTGTGCATCCATTTAAAGTCTATTTCTTGAGGCACATATTCAATCTTAAACTGAAAGAAAGCATAGTACAAATATGTTGCTAACAGAAAAATGTATATATACATATATAGCATTACTATTAAGCAAATATGTTATTTTTTTTCTGTTCTCTGAGCCTGCTTGAGCAGTTAATACATATACGAGTGTGTGTATACATATTATATATGCAGAGACTACACTGTACATATTGATGATGCTATATTTTTTATTGCTTATAATACATGACCGTCTCTGTCGAAATGTAAGTAGTTTAAATTTAAGAAGAAAAGTTCAATCGAATGTTGCAGAGCATAAAAATATTAGTAATGAGATCTTACTGCAGAAAAGGTTTGTGACTTGTATTGATAATAGAACAGACTGTGCGAGGACTTTGCCTTGGGCAAAGTGTGATTCTGTTCTCTGTTCCATTGTTGGCACTAAATCAGCAGTTACACCAGAGTTAAGCCTAAAATCAGCCTACTGCTGATAAAAAAATGCTTGAGTAGAGCATGAGATGTTTACAAGTTCACTGTTTTTAAGAGGGGGGCCCAAAATTTTCTGAGAGAGAATGTGTCACTGAGGTTCCAAATGGCTACCCAGCATGGAGTACACTCAACTCACTATTCAGGAGTTTTGACCAAGTTACCCACACTAAGTTTGGTCAGGATAAAGTTCATTTCTCCCACCCAAATATAAAAAAATTGAGCTAGTAAATTTTCTGTCCATATTACCACAACTGTGTACCAACTACAGACTTGGTGTCTAATCCAAAACCCACTGCATACAAGTTGTGGAAAAACTTCCATCTTCCTCACAGTTCTGGATGAGGTCTATATTTCCTACTGCCGTAGTACTTCTTCATGCTATTTATTCAGTGATGTCCTGATTCATATAGAGGGATTTCCATTACCATGTTTGCAGGAATTAGTAGATACACAGAAAGTCGTAACTCCACATCCTCAGAGATACCTAGGCTCCCAAAGAAGTCAGGACTGTATTCCATAGTTTGCACTGAAGCCCATCCAGCATGCAAATTAGACTTCAATTGTATAAATTACCGAGTGAGACTACTTTATTCTTTCTTTAAACAAGACCAAAAAAATCAAACCGTTTCATCTTCT
>VYZV01034521.1:13126-28578 GCA_013401275.1 Pandion haliaetus | reverse complement strand
AAGTTAATTTCCTTCCTCCATCAAATAAAGTCAGCTTTATACCTGTGCCAGCCTTTTACCTCTCCTAATTGGGTTCTTAGCCATATCATGTAATATATCTCATCTGCTTAGCCCTGTCTTTATTTTCACATTCTGTCTTGGCTTTGCAGTAAGAATCAATCTTGGCACTTGATATATCCCTGTTTGAATTCTTTGGTACAGCAGAGCAGGTTGGGGACCCTGAGAGATGCATATTGGGTTACTTCTTGGGAGTAAATGCCTGGATAGTGGTGTTCACCTGAACTCCGAGAAATATGGCCTTCCACTAGCAGTTATAAAACTGACAGTAGCTGCCTGTATGAGATGCTTAAATATGACTCCCCATAAAAGTTGAAGTTATCATCTAGCATGCCTTTGAATGGATTTGTATATTACTCACCCGTACATGGGAATTTCTGTGTTTAGAGGTCTGTCGGATCTGGAACTCCGAGGTTCCTAGTCTCTGGCCTTCCTACCTGTGGGCTTACTGTGAACAGCAGAGGTGGGATTCAGTTTGAGATATAAATGCTAAAATATAGGTGTCTTACTGTAAGTTTTTTTGTGTGTGTGTGTGTATGTTATTGCTGTGTCAGGTATCTAAGCTTCCATGATAGCTGACGGAGGCCTAGTAAATAAACTCTCAGGAGCCTAGAGATTAGTTATGACTTAGAGTGGCTGGTCAGCTGAATCCCGTTTTAGGCTCCCTTGAACATATTGACTACATCTTCATTACCTGCGTAGCTTAAGTACACAGCATGCTTGTAGACCTTAAAATTTAGAAATCTTAATCTCAGAATGGAAGTGCTCTGAATTTCTGCAAAAAGTGAGTTAAAATTCCTTTCATAATGTGCAAAAGGACTTTTTTATCATGTGAATTTCTGGGCCACTAGATCAACTGTTTTTAATGTAAGTGTGGATTGTAAATATATTTGCGTATTGCCCATTTTTGCCCATTTTTCTTTGGTAGCTTTCATTGACATCAGCGAGGATCCAATGTGGAAAATAAAAGAAGGAAAAAGATGTGTAGCCACACTATCCTGTGAGGAAGTATTTAGATGTGCAAACTCCATACAAAATCAAAACTCAATGATATGCATAGGGAAGCCTATAGATTTTTTTTTAGGTTCAAGTTCTTAAGACAGTTTCCAGTACTATTGAAATAGATGGTAATTTTTCTGTGCCTAAATGGAGGGTGACTGTGAATGCAGAGGGGATGACATAAAGTGCTTTCTCTTATGTTTAACTTAAAGAATGTGAGTAATCTCATTGACTTCAGTAGAACAACTCATGAATTTGGTTAATTATGCATGTGCTCTAAAGTGCTTTATTGATCAGGATCTTGATGCTTGACTCTATAGTATGATAATAGAATGTTAGATCCAGTCTAGAAAATAGTTTGTTTTGCCTCTTAGCTAGTTTGAAGTAGTCAGTGTTTCTAGAAGAAAACTTAATTTTAATAAATATTGTTCTTAGACCAAAGTCTGAAAGAGAATCATGTTCCTACACAAGAAGAGAGAAAGGAAAATTGCCTTTCTCATATCTACATACGCTCTTCAATTTTGTGCATCTTTTAGATTCTGTACACATCAGACTTTCATAACACATTTCTGTAATTTCAAAGGTAGTTTTAAAATTAGCATCTCTAGTCTCCATGTATTCCTTTAGTCTCTGAATTAAGTTTATATTTGTAAAAGTTCTCAGCAGTGCCCAGTGAGAGGACAAGAGGTAATGGGCACAAAGTGAAACACATGGGATTCTATCTGAACACAAGAAAACACTTTTGTTGTGTGAAGGTCATCAAATGCTAGCATAGGTTGCCTAATTTATGGTGTTTCCATCCTTGGAGATATTCAGAAGCCAGCTGAATATGGTTCTAGACAACCCGGTGTAGGTGACCCTGCTTTAGCAGGATGATTAGACTGGATGATCTTGGATATCTCGGATGATCTCAGGAGGTCCTTTCTAACTGAAAGGATTTTGTGATTTATATTAGACATAATTTCACATGTGTTTTGCTGCTTCACATGTGTTTTGCCTATGCAGATTGGGAAGTCAGGAGCTGAGAATTTATCACATGCTTTTCAAATATGAGTTGTCTTGCAAGTGATTGGAAGATATGTGTCCACATTTTCAACTTGAGACACCTAAGTGAAGCAACCACTGACATGTATTTCTGTCTTTGCTTCCACATATGCCATTGTCCATTATTACAACTTTCCTTATGCTGATCTCATGCTTTCCTGCCCCACAATGAGCTGAATCATCTAGAATGTCCTTCTGATGAGTAAGCTGTCAGAGGTTTCCTGGTATGCCGAACTGTCCATCTTTGCTGTGATTTCATTGTTGCTTTGAGACGATATAACTTTTCTCTGTTGAGTAAGTTTTCACCTGAATGAGTTTAATGATCTGGCTCCTTACATAACTACATAACGCTTTATGTTGGCATAAATGAAATCGCTAAGTACGTGCAAGGTGGTGAGCTAGGTGAAACTACCTTTTCAGCAGCAGCCTATGCTTACGTTGTCCTAAAGCACCTGTGGAACTGCATGTTGTGAAGTTTGTCATAACGCTATCTTTGTACATGGATTACTATTTTTTTTCCCTCTATAGGAAGTCTGCATACGTGGAAGGGATTTTGCATAGCCATATCTCCTCTTCACGTGGAGATGAGCAAAACTGTTTAGCCCATCTGCCTCACGCTGTAGGCACAACAACTAATTGTCAGAGCAAGGATGCCTGTGTAGAGGTGAAGTATTATCAAGCACCATTCAAATACAAGACATTTTATTGGGTTCAATGTGGCATTAAATGACTTCCCATTACATGGCAAATAAATTACTGTAGGTGTTTCTTAATCTCATCATTTGTTTTTACTTACAAATTTATTTTCCTGTTCCTCTAAAAGCAAAGTTAATGGTTCCTCAGTGAGGAAACTCCTTTGTTAGTGCTACTTGTGTGAATAGGCCAACAGTTTCTAGATTAACTGATTTTATGCTCTGGGTATTTTGTTAATAAAATGGCATGGATGAAGAGAGAAATATACTGGGCTTAAGAAAGAAATACTAAAATCCTGTTCAAAAAGTCTTTGTGCACAATTGTGCTTTATTGTTATGTTGGGTATTCAGTAAAGTAGGCTAGGTTAGTTACATATGCCAGATTTTAATCTCCTTTGCCTATTTTTTCAGCTGCTGTTGAGTGTATGGCTGTTCTTTGAAAATGGTACTCCACAGTTTCTGTTGATTGAATAGGTATTCTCTCAGTTTACTTAAACCTAACTTGAATCCTCTGAATGATCACCTCCCAAAGCATCACTACCAGATATGACACTATCGGAATTTAATTCTGTAATTTTCATAGTCTGAGTCACACAGATTTGCATAAACCAGATGCTTAAAATAAGTAATACCAGTGCTTCTGAAAAGTAGGTCATTCTCTACATACAGTATTGTTAAATGTTGTAGCCTGTTTTAGTTCAGTTATTCCTGGTTTATCTCAATGAAATTGGTCCAGTGTCTGTGTAACATACTGTTTATTTTCAGTTACTGAATTTCATTTTATAACTGCCAATACAGCAATCTAAAACTAGTATGGGAAAGTTGAAGGGACTTCTTAATTTTAACTATACACAATGAAAATTCTGTAAGCCAAATGACAGCTGTAGTAATAGATAACCGTAAGTTTGTCTTCAGGGCATTTGTTCATGACAAACTGAATTGCTGTTGATGAAAAGTACCTCTGATGATGCATGAAGCAGCACAGATCCAAGCTATTGAGTGCTGTCAGCTGTGCTGTGTGGTTTTTAGAACCACATGGATTTTACTTCGAGTAAGGACAGTAAGCTTCCTTTGTTAATTTAAAAATAGATTGTTATTATAAGATCTCAAACACTTTTGAAAAATATTTTCAAACCCATTGTAAGCATCATTTTATGCAATATAGCAAAATAATTTCCCTTGTCTTTGCAGGGTGTTCAGTTCAAGTTGATTCAGTGTAAGTTATGCTTGCACATTTCACCTTTTCTACCTTTAGATACTATTTAAAGAAAAAAAAAAAAAAGAAAAAGAAAGAAGCAAGGGAAACACTCCATTACAAGCATTCTTATCTGAAACTTCTTTGATCTTCCTGATTCAGGGTTTTCTTATACCCCTAATATTCTTAAAACATGAGAGTTAGTGGACACAATACTATTGCATTCTGTTTGTGCTTGTGTTTGTCATGGATGCAGGGACTCTCCGGTGTAGGTTGTGAGCAGGAATGTGGAGTCAGTGTGTAATTCACAGTTACCAGGGGAAGGAGCGGCAGCACAACAGGAATTTGCAGGGCACCCCTGCAATGCAGGATGGAGCTGCTCCTTCTTCCCACAGAGCCCTTCCTCGCTGAGCTTCACTTATATCTCAAGAGACTACTCTACAAATTCAAGTTGTTTAGTTTAGTATTTTAAAACTGGAATCTTTTCTCAAGCTCCTGTTGTTATGCTTGTTACTAGTGTTCATAGAAGTGAACACTAACAACTAAACCATGATCAGCGTTTGATTTTTTTTTTCCTTTTGTTTCTGATGTCTTGTTGTTAAAACCTGAACAAATGTAAAATAATCCTAACATGTTATACAGTTCTCTGGTTCCTTGTATCAAATTTATTAAAACATCCATAGCTAACACATAGTTGATATAATTACCTTAATGTGAGAATGCGTGGTATTTCCAACTTTGAACAGTAAAATTTAAAATCAAATCAGAAGTGTTTACAGTAGATGTAATATGAACAGTTGAATAAAAATGCAAGCATTTTATTACTTCTGTAAATGAACAACAAAATTTGGAAATAATACTGAATATATTGTTTATGTTGTTGTTCATAATAAGTTTCTGAATAGCAGATTTCCATCCAGTAAGAAACAAAATAAATTACCATAAAATAGACTTGAACTTCAGAAATCTAGAGTTGATACCACTTTACAAAACAGGGCAGCCTCCTACCATGTGTAAAATAATCAGTACATAGTCACGACAAAATTAATCTATGTACTGCACAACATTCTACTATATTGCAAATTAGTAGGTCAAAATGCATAGATTAACCTGATTTGATTTGAAGCAGACTATTTTAATGGCAAAGCTTTTAAGCAGCCTGCACAGAAAATCTGTTAAGCTTTCAAAATAATTTTAAAGTCTTTTCCACTGTGTAAGACATAGTACCTAAATTCAAACAACCTGGGGGGGGAAGAACAGACAAACTAGAATTCAACAAATCCAGTAAAAATAGTTTATTTATAGCAGCATAGATACGTGTAGGGGGATTATGAAATCGGTATAATTACTGTTTGTTTCTGGAATGTACAACATCATTAGAACTACATGAAATACTAACAACCTTATCTTCTTCTGTCTCCACAGTGCTTTAGCTCCTAGTAATGATCACTTCTTCCTTAATATTCTGGTCTTTCTTGTTTTCCTGATACATGACAGTCTTGTGCTCTGCCACTTGCATTGCCCTTGACTGCCTATTTTGAGAGCTGTTCTGCCCTTTCTTCCAGTCTCATGGGGTTCTTGGTCCTTTTTTACTTTTCCTTCTCCATCCTATTCATGGGTGATCTGAGGCTTTCCTACAACTTCACTGTCAGCTTATGCTGAAGATTTGCATATCTATTTTTTTTACTGACCTGATTCCCTTAGTTACGATGTGCATTTCAGAGCATCTGTATGACAGTTCTCCTTAGACAGCGGATGACAATTGCTGATACCAAGAATTCTTCTTTTTCCTCCCAAAGGCTTGTTTCACCTGTTTTGTAACTTTTTATAATAGATCCTGCATAAGATTTTTTGTTTCTTCAACATGTTTTTCTCTTACGTTTTCCAGACTATCTGTACTCTACTTTCCCCTCACAGAATTTAAAAAAGCCCAATTCTTATTCTTGTTTTGAATTTTTTGTCTAATGTAAGATGAATCTCTTTAAATCAAATAGAATATTTAATTTGCTGCTTCTGTCATTACTCAGATCTTCCATCATTCAGTTCCTTCATTTTCTTGCCATTTTTCTCTGTAAGTATTCTTGTGGTTATCCCTTTTTTTTCTCTCCCAGCAGTAGTTCAGGAGTCACTGATCAAAAAACTACAACTATTTCAAAGTGTATATAAATCTGTGCTAAATTTTGGCTATTCTGTGCTTAATTGGAATTAATATTTTTGTAGTATGAAACTCAAATAATGCTACATATGATACAGTATGGAGGTGAATATGAAGAGGTTCTAAAGTGATGCCTAACATGGCATCAGTTATGGACAGAGGTTTTCAAATTAAATCCGATTTCAGCTGTCCTCTGGACTGTCATTAGTAGGTCTTATTCCACTAAAACTTTGCTGCCTTTAGCTTTTAAGATTCATTTCAAAACAACAAAAAATTTCAGCATGGGAATCTTCAGTTTGACACTGGTTCAGAAAGTAAGTTGTCCTGATTATTCAGATCTCTGAACAGAGTATAGAATGTGCATTAGAAAGTACAATTTGTGAAATCCTACATTGTTGTATTGGTTATTCTGATTAAGTATACAAATCAGTTATTACTAACAATACCTTCACATTTTAACTTAATGAATTAATTTAACACTGCTATCGCTTTTTTTTTTATTTTTTTATTTTACCTACTCTATTCACCTATTTGAAAAGACATGTCTATGAAAGAACATTCATTTCTGTGTTCAATATTTTTGGCTACACCCTAATCTATTTTCACTGTGTGTTTAGTAAAGCAGTTAACAAACTTGTACACGGGAGTCAATGGGTAAGATTCATTTCAGGTAACTCAGTTGTCTTCAGCAATGTTCCATAGGGTAGTAATATCTTTCAGTGAGGCTAAAAATCAAAATAAGTCTCTCTAAAGCACTCACTCAAGACTAAGTTTAATGTCTGAATCACAACTTGAGTATCATTACTGTGCTCCGATACTGTTATGACTTTAAACAATGAAAGAGTTTACAAATAAAATGAAAATAGCTGTTGTGAGAAACATCTGTCAGAGACAGTGACTCCACATCTGCTCTTGCAGGTTTTGAAAGCAATGACTGGTGGTAATTGAAGGAAGATAGATTTCAATTCAAGCTGGAGTTACTTGGGTTAAATGCTGGAACTGTATTTTTCCACAGTAGAGAGAGAAAAATGGGACTTTATTTCTATTTATTAAAAAAAGTTTAAGAAAGAATAGTGTTCTTCATATAGCTTTCTCAGTTTGTATTAACCGTGATGTTCGAGAATTACTGAGTTCATGCAATCAGATAGAAGTTGAATTGTATGTTGCCAATAGCACAAGTTTGTCATTCGTGTATGCTGACAGAGGTTAACAAAAATGCCTTTGGGAACATCGTTTGGAGGTAGCTTATGAAATGAGTTAAGAAAATCATACTTTTTTTTAAAAGTGCCTTCAGTTGAACACTGCAAAAGTAGTAATTAATGAAGTTGAACAATACCCTTTTCTCAATGTTTAGTGTGCTATATGCTGAATTTAGCTACTATTATTTTGAATGGTTGAATATTATTACATTAAGAATACTTCAGCCCACTTCAGCAGCGTAGTAAAGTACACTTGTATTTAGTTGATTACTGAGATTTCTTTTCATTGCAGTTGCAGGGGTTCACAATGCCTTAATTTCACCCTAGCTAGCTTTTATTTCTCCACTGTTGTAATCAGCACTGACAGTTCACCAACCTTTCTAACTTTGTTTCCAAGTCCTCTAATAGCAGCCTTCATCTTTTTCTTTCTTTTTTTTCCTTCCCCTTGAAATTGAAGATGTTTTCTGTTTCTAGAACCGTTAAGCTGTTGTTTAAAAGACATGTTTTTTACAGCAATGGTAATGAGAAATTCCAACTTTTTTGAACAATCTTGTGTTAATAGGCATGCTGCTAGTCTTACAGCTTTGCACTTGTCGGTGCTTATAGGCAGTATCCCTGCAGTCATGTGAGATGACCTTGATTATATAAATTAGCATGTGCAGCTCATGAATTCTTCAATTCCCATTTTGATGTACTGACACCTTCTAGGTTGTTTGGATTCTGTGTTTATTAGGTACTTTTTTCCAAATTCTTTTCTTAAGAAGTAAGATTTAGATACAAGTCTGCATATGCATGGAGCAAATGCAAGTCTGTTTTTTGGTTTGGAATAGTTGTGCAGTTCTGAAGCAAATTCCCCCTTTGTCCTCACTTACCTTCTATGGGTTTGGTTCACAGAATATTTTTGGTGTTAATTCTTTTCTGAGGAAATTTAATGGTAACCTCTGTCAGCTACACACCAAAGAGGCTCCAACACATAACGTACCCTAACAGGGACATGTACATCTCATGTCACTGACTTGGACAGCTTTGAACCGCATGAATGGTGGCTACATTGTATTTGAGGACTCAAGGCTAAATCTAGTCTGAAGTAAAATCCAAGACTAAATTGAGTGTGAAGTACAGATACAAACCCAAGCTGCATTTACTGTAGCTGTAGAAGCCTCAGCCCAAACTGCTCTGATCTTCTCATCTTCTCCTATTGCCCTGAGTTACTTGCTAATGTAAATACAGACATGAGCTTTCAGATAACCCTATTTGGTCCATCTCACATAGTCCTGGATTAAGTAGGATCTCAAGGCCAATAGTGCATTTTGTTATTATATGGAGATCACTGCAGTCTATCAGATGGCTCTTAGTCTGTATCTAATGTTATTTAGTGCATCTTCAAGATCTGCTGAAAAGATTTAAAAGTTGTGCACATTTTTACTGTAGTCATTTCAGACTATTTGTGCTTGGTTAACAGAAGCTAAAATATATCTAGTTTTGCTGTATTTGCTGTATTGTGATCGAATCATTGGCTGTCATTATACCAGATAAAATTCATTATGTATTTGTGCAGCCATAAATCAGAACTTAGTCCATTGTTTATTATTGTTACTATGGAAAGTAATGTTTGTACAGAAAATTTTCAAGTTTTGCCACAATATAGAAAATTGTGTTGTGTTGATAATAGATTCAAAAGCAAGGAAGACCTGTCCTTCACAAGCTCCAGAATTGAAAATAAGGACCTATCCTTATTTCTGCTTAAGTACCATAGGATATGTCTATCCTGCCACTAACCTCATACTCTGATATTCCCTACACCAACGTGAGATTGCTTATGACAGGGTGGTTATAAATCTGCGAGGTTTGTGCTATAGCTGTACCAGTTTGCACATTAATTTTATTCATGAATGGATTATGAATCAGCTTTTAAAATATAAAGTTTAGTAAAACTCAGCGGGGTGAGGAATAAAGCAATGTTTAGATAAAGTTACAACTGCCAGAATAACAAATTCAAGAAGGCAAAATTATAATAGATCATTTCCTTTTTTGCAGTTCTTTGAATCAGACCTGTTAACAATTGCCAGACATGCTTTGTCAGTTGTTTCATCTTTTGAACTTTCTGGATATTTGTAATAGAAGACAGAACTACAGCATTATATATTCTTATTTACAGCATAGTATGTGGCTATATAATATTGAATATATTGTATTTACAGATTCATAGAATCAATTTGGTTGTAAAAGACCTTTAAGATTGAGTGCAACCATTAACCTAACACTGCCAAATCCACCACTAAATCATGTCCTTACGTGCTCCATAAACACATCTTCAAAATCCTTCCAGGGATGCTGACTCAACCACTTCCCTGGGCAGCCTGTTCCACTGCTTGACAACCCCTTCAGTCAAGAAATTTTTCCTAGTGTCCAATCTAAACCTCCCCTGGCAGAACTTGAGGCCATTTCTTCTTGTCCTATCGCTTGTTACTTGGGAAAAGACAGCAACAGCCACCTCGCTACCACCTCCTTTCAGGTAGCTGCAGAGAGCAATAACGTCTGCCCTCAGCCTCCTTTTCTCCAGGCTAAACAACCCCCAGTTCCCTCAGCCATTCCTCATAAGACTTGTGCTCCAGGCCCCTCACCAGCTTCATGACTCTTCTCTGGACATGCTCCAGCACCTCAATGTCTTTCTTGCAACAAGGGGGCCCAAAACTGAACACAATACTCAAGGTGCAGCCTCACCAGTGCCGAGTCCAGGGGGACCATCACTTCCCTGCTCCTGCTGGCTACACTATTTCTGATACAGACCAGGATGCCTTTGGCTTTCTGGGCCACGTGGGCACACTGCTAGCTCATAGTCAGCAGTACCTATATTTTTAAGGGCAGTGTATGTTGTTGAAACTGGTTGATTGTGTTAATCTAATCAAACTGTCCAAGCAATCCTTCTTACAACATTATTCTTCATAAGTCCATTAAGCATTTGAACTTGTAAGCTTTTTATGCCTTTTCCTCAGCAGAAGGTAAGCATGGATCACAGTCAAAGGGGATAGGATTTAGAAATGAAAATATTCAGAAAGACTTAACTGTCAAGCTGATATGTGGCCGTGAGAAATGAACAGGAAAACCCATCTCATGCCAGTTGCTCATCAACAATAACGAAAATATAGTTTATAAGCTTACAGCTGATACTTTAAAAAGAACTAAGAGGTTCACTTCAAATTTTGGTGTGAGGCTGTTTTTATTCCTAGTGACTAAAGTAGAGATTTTTTAAGAGGGAGTTTGGTAAGAATTCCAGAAAACTTTGTTATCATCTGGAAGTAACTTGACAATAATAACAGCACCTATAGGAGTGCTTGAGATAATTCTGTTTGAAGATTAGCTATAACAGAGGTAACTCTGGGTATTTGAAAATGTCTTTTTTATCCTGTTTCTTTGAAAGTCCTTGAGTCTGTTATCTTTTATTATATTTTTTTGTTATTAAAATTCAGTCAACTGTAATTAGCTTTATTTTTAATTGGTAAATGTATTTAAGTTGAAAAAAATATGAGGATTTCAACGTAGGGGAAAAATAAGAGATAAAGCAAAAAGGCATGTCTAAGTGTCATTTTATCATAGTATACTTCAGATATAATTAGTTACTTTATTTGTCATTAATTTCTGTTGAATTACATTACTTCAGAGTCGGTGAGTGCAGAACAAACATTAATAGTTGTGATTTATTATTTAAAAGTAAAATTGGAGAAGAGGTGCACAGAAATACTACTGTTGGGAAGAAGACTACAGGGTTTAAAAAACCCCAGAACACTAAACATATGTCCTGGTTTCAGCTGGGATAGAGTTAATTGTCTTCCTAGTAGCTGGTACAGTGCTGTGTTTTGGATTCAGTATGAGAAGAATGTTGATAACACACTGATGTTTTCAGTTGTTGCTAAGTAATGTTTAGACTAAGTCAAGCATTTTTCGGTTTCTCATGCCCAGCCAGCAAGAAGGCTGGAGGGGCACAAGAAGCTGGGAGGGGACACAGCCAGGGCAGCTGACCCAAAGTGGTCAAAGGGCTATTCCATACCATGTGACATCATGCCCAGTGTATAAACTGGGGGGAGTTGGCCAGGGGAGGTGGATCGCTGCTTGGGGACTAACTGGGCATTGGTTGGTGAGTGGTGAGCAATTGCATTGTGCATCACTTGTTTTGTTATTGTCATTTTATTATTATTATTTTCTTTCTTTCTGACCTATTAACTGTCTTTATCTCAACCCACGAGTTTTACTGTTTTTTCCTGATTCTCTCCCCTATCCCACTGAGGGGGAGTGAATGAGCAGCTGCGTGGTGCTTAGTTACTGGCTGGGGTTAAATGTTTCATGACTGTGCAGTTAAGGTATCTTTGTGAACCTTTTTTTTGATAGTAATATTGACATAAATCAGTTGTTGAATAGTTATCAATTGAGAGGAGACAGTGCAAACCCCTGGGAAACATTAGTCAAAAGATTTATTTTGATATAACAGTATTTCTCCTTTTTTCACTGTAAAGGAAATTACTCTTGATTATAAATGTAATAAAAGTAATTTAGTTACTTTCAAATGCACAGTAGATGAAGTTGAAATAAAACAGGTTTTCCTTTATTTCATATCGGAACAAAAGAGTATTATCTGGTAGCATAACAGGTAGAAAGTTTTCAGATTAAAATACAATTTTAAGCTGATGAACAGAAAGCACTGCAGATATCTCTGTATTTTTCCTACATGTGCTGTCTGTATTTACCTTACATAAATGTTACATAGTTAGTTTTGAACATGTCATTATTTAGTATCTTCACAAGTGATCAGAAAAAGAAGGTGAATAACAGGATAAGAAAGCCTGCAGCTGATAACAGCTCCTTCAAACTAAGCATAGAAACCAACTTATGAACCAAGAAAAGCAGAAAGACCTTCTGAGAGAGAGTGGCAGCAATAAAATGTTACTTGAAATTCCCATTCAAGTAAGTGTAAAGTGGCATGGAAAGATTTGGGAAGAAAAAAGAAATTACATTTTTGTACCTAATCATTAACCATGAACTCTGTCTTGCCACTTAGGAACAAGAACTTGAGGTCATAATACTGCTGTGAAAGTGCTAGAATGGAGAATGAGAGGGTAATTTTGCCATTAGATGGAACAAGCTTGAGGTTGGAGGATGTCAAGAATGAGTAAAAATGAAGAACTGCTTTTTCTGAAGACTCCTCAGTCTGGGGAAAAAAAGGTTGATAGGGAAATATAGTACAGGTGTAGAAAACATGCATGACATAGGGAAAGGTTTAGTCACATATAAAATCAGGTGTCAGATTCAAGCCTAAGAAGATACTTCTGTGCACAGCATACAGTTTTATTGTGGAACGCTTTACCACAAGATTCTGTGGGTCCTGAATTTGAGAGGGATTCAAAAAGTGGCTGAACAAACTTGTGAGAGAAAAATCCATTGTTAGGAATTGAAACAGATTCCAACATCTGGCTTGAGCAATCTCTGTGCCAAGATGCCAGAGGATGGGAAGAAGTTGCCTAAAGCTTAACTTCCTTGAATTTTCTCTTACTGCTGACAACTGTCAAAGACAAGGTATTCAACCTAGAGATTCTTTTATAGTAGCTGTACTGGGACACTGAAGCTATGTTGATAACATTTGGATACTTTCTGCATAATGAAAGATGTTTAGCTAATTTTGTCCAGAATAACTGGACACTTGCAAAGTTTCTCAGATGTATCGTATAGGAGTTCCCTTGGTTGTCCTAAAGAACAGAAGGGTTACTCTAGAAAGGTTAGTAAGGTTGAAGAAGATACTATTTTTAATAATTTTTAGAAACTCCATGTGATAGAAGGATGTTTGTCTTCTGCAAGGCACTGTGTTTTTTCATACCCACATCATGGTTGGACTGTTTCATGTTACATTTAGGGTCTAAAGTTGTACCAAGAAATGCAACGTGGGCATGCAAAATTAGGCAGCGCTTTTTCCTTCATGGCATTTATTAACTTAACAGTATTGATAATGAAGGCTTTCTGATAATTTACGTATTTAAATAGAAAAATGTAAAATGTTGATTTTCTAGATATTGATACCTGCATTTTCCACGTAAATCTTGTTTTAAAAACAATACTCCGAAACGTGCCATCCTTTGTTTTCCAAATATATTTTTTTCTGCACTTCCTTCCACATACATTTTATTCCAGCACTTGGCAATGTAAGCCAGTAGGCATAGTTAACTCCTCATTTGGTCTCCAAATACATGAGGAGAGCTGGCCTCTTCATTTAGTCTTGTTCAGCAGGCTGCTTGATTTGCTGACAAATAAATGAGCAAAGCGAAGTGTCAAGAATAAAATCGATACAAAGATTTTACATAAAACCTGATTTGTATTATAGGCAAATTATGTCTTGTTTTCCAGTTAAGCCAAGAAAACCTCTAATTATGTAAACAATTATTCATCAAATGTATTTTTTTAATGGGATTATGGTAGATAGACCTTTTCGTGTGAATAAACTCTTACTCAAAGTACAAGGTGATTTAGCATTGCTTACAGAGACAAGGACTGCTTTTTGTTCATCTGCTTCTGTCTTTACTGCATCCTTTTCCTGGTCTCAGGCAAACATCAGATTTGACCTCCAATGTTTCCAGTAATCCAGTTTTTCATTATTTGTATTTTATTTAGTTCCACATTCTTGCAAGATAGAAATCGGAAGCATTTTATTCTTCACAAAACATTAATATCAGTCCTATATGGGTGTACATGCCAGGAACACGTATATTTGGAAATAAATATTTCTTTAATTTTAAACATGATGTCTTGTCCATGGTGGAAAGCTATTTACATTGTTTAACAGTATTAGCAAAAACTAATGTTATTCCTTCAGCAGGGGGAGCGAGGAGAACAAAGTGTAGGAGAAATAAGTTGTTTTGTACCTAACACTCTAAAAAAACCAGTTGTGTTCACATGCTTTGATCACTTAAAGAACTGATTGTAAAATCAAGGGAAATGAAGGAAATTCTTTTATCTTTTTGAGTAATTTAAAACCTTTCTGAATTTGTTTTTCTTCCAGTTTGTTCATTTATGTAAGAACTAAGTACCATGTTATTAGGTTTTCCATCACATTACTAACTCTAGGTCATTAACAGGAAATTATGCAGACTAATGTTGCAGGTGCTTTTATTGTAGTAAATTTTAATATCCACAAAGGACTTTTTAATGAGGAATTTAACAATTACTTATTTTGGTATTAAAATGCAGTCGGTATCTGTTTTTTTAGATGTGTTTGAATTTATATTTGTATGATTTAAGCTACTCTATATATTTTATCACCTTAGCTTTTTTCAGATTAATCAGTTTGTTGCTATAAATGGTTTTTCCTAGTGTCATTTCGAAAAGTTCTGATAGTATCAGTAGAAAAGTAGACTTTCTGGACTTAAATATTCATTAAAAGTTTTACTCACCAATGCAGTTGGTTTGTGGTTTTTTTTTTTTTTTCCATTTTGCCCTTATTCTGCATTGGTTTCAGGAATACAAATAAATCCTGATTCAGAAAGCTTCATATTTAGAAAGAGTTCTTGGAAGTACAAAGATGGGCACATGTGGAAGTATGCAGGCCTGTACTAAAGCACATGGTGTTAACTACAAGCTTAACCTCATGCTTAATCTTGAAACTGATGCCCAGGAGTTCATTAATGTTGTGTAAAAACAGCGTGTTAACAACCTTCAGAGGTCTTTTGCTCATCAAGCATGTGTCGTCTTGCAATCTACCTTTGGCACAGCCTAGTTCTTTTGAATAATGTTATTTACTAAAACCAAGTGTGAGCTATGAGTGCTTTTTTGTTCTGTCAGTGGGGCATTTGGACTTGTGGTATCTCAGCTGCCATTAATTTCCTTCCTTGTGCCCATGGCTGTGAGGAGGATCCTCTTCTAATTTAGCTTTATTGTCTATTGGACATAATTAAGCTTAAGCAAGGCATAGGGAGATGGGCAGTTCCGTATTGTGCTGTTGTGAGAGGAGGCAGGGGGTGTCTGTCTGGCCTCCTTGGAAGTAATCATTTCTGGCCCCTTTCCACATGTGATGTGATTCAGTTTTTCTGCCTGTATGTGTTAATAACTATTTGTTAGGAAGTAATTAGTCT
>VYZV01034518.1:0-16677 GCA_013401275.1 Pandion haliaetus | reverse complement strand
AGCCGGAGCCCGCCGCGGAGGAGCCCCGCCGGCGGCAAACTCGCCAGCGCCAGGTAACGGTGGAGGCTCCGGCGCCGGGAGGCGGGAGCTCGCCCGGCCCCACGCGTGACCGACCGACCGGCCGGAGCTCCGCGGGCGACCGTCACCGGGCCCTGCCCTCAACGGGGAGTCCGCTGGAGCCCTCCCGCGGCCGGGCGTGCCCAGCCCCACGCGTGACCGGTCCCCGCCCCGCGGTGGCCGCTCGCCCGTGTCCCGTTGCCGCCCGGTCCTTCGGGGACTTCCCCTTGCCCAGATCTTTTTGCCCTCGCCTCTGCCAGGGGCCGGTGATTAGAAACCCTTTGCGCAAAACCGCTCCGGCGTTGGAAGCGTGAACTTTTTCGTGCGTGTTTGCGCTTGGAGCGTGGTTGCCAGAGATGCCACGAAAGCGCGTGGAGGTCTTGCCTCCGCCTGTGGTCCCCGCGTCCGAGCGGGACGGCACCTCCTCTGCGTGCCTGGGCGAGGGCGGCCTCCGAAATCGCTGCTTTTCCATGAGTTTTTGGCCTTGTTTTGAAGGCTGACGTGGGGAATGTGGTACTCGCTGGCTGGCGCCCGTGAGGAGCTGCTGTCAGTCTCGGGAGCTGCGCTTCTGCGAAGTTTTCATTAACGCTGCAGGGCAAAGGGAAGGTGGCTGGCACTTTCGGTGTGGTACCACTGGGTTCCAAACTGCGAGGCAGCGGTGGCTTTTAAGCTCTTGAGCTTATTGTTTTGAATGCTTTTTGTATGTGAATCTATGGAGCAGAACTTTAAAGAACTAGAGTTTGAAATCGTGGTGTGTAGCGTTCCCTCTTTCAGCACCTTGCAGGCAGAGTATTTTTTAGAAAACTGTAATTACTTCAGAAAAAGATACGGGCAGCATGCTTTTGGTGGGTGGGGGACTGTTTTTCCCTTTGCATTCCAACTATATTATGGTCAGTGTGACCTCATATATCTAATTAACTTGGTATGTCTTTGTGTCTTTGATTCGTGATTTCACAGGGATGTGCTGAATGAAAGAGTACTTTTGAGCTCTTATTCCTTAACTTATTAAAGCAGTTGGTTTCTTACAAGCATTGTTACCCTACTGAATGCAAGAGATGTTTACTGTGGCTGAGAATGGATCATGGGCAGAATTCAAATGCATGTATTAAAAGCAGGATTATTTCCACTAGCAACTGTACCTCCTGAAGTCATTTTTCTTTAAGGCATATCTCTGTGATTATCATGGAAATCAAGAAGAACACTGAAGGAAGGAGCCCAGAAAGTATGAAATGGCTACAGAGTGTAAACTGTTCCATTTCAATGAGCTTTTCAGTGAGCATCTTCATGTTCCAAAATTTGACATTATCTAACTTTTCTATTATTTATTGACTTTGCGAGTACTTTTTACAAGGTCTGCAACACAACAAAAAAAAAGAGAGGAATGCTGTATTTAAACCATGCCTTTTTTCCAAGATTTTTTTTGGTTGATTTTTTTTTTTTTGTTTTTTTTTTTTTTTTTTTTTTTTTTGTGGGGTTTGGCTGTTGTTTTGTTTGGTTGGTTGTTTTTTTTTTTTTCCCCTCACATCTGCTGGCAGGGCATGGTCCTGCACCATTGGTACCAGGAGGAATTTGTGTAACTGAGAAGCGCGATTCTGTGGGTCCAGTTCTGCCCCTTGCTGAAAGATTCTGTATTGTCTTAGTTAATAATAAAATAAAATTTATTTAAGTGAGGGTATCCATAAAAAAATTTTTGGCGGGGGGGGAGGAGGTAGGGTGGTGACATAACATGGTCCAAATCGAGGAGATGCCTGCCTTCTTGGAAAGGCAGAAATATCTGCCAACGGGTGCCATTCTGGAACGAATCACATCCACACTCGCGTGGTGAAGGCATCAGGTGGTGGGATCTGCTCGGCTTAAAAGGCCTGATCCAAGACACACTGAAAGCAGCGTGAGGCTGTTTCCCGGGGGCTTGAATTTGGAGTGGAAGAAACAGACAATGTAATACTTCAGGAGTGAGTGTTCCCATTGATTTAATAGGCTTTGCTCATTTATGCATGTGCTTACAGTAAAGCGCGTCCAATGTAACATGCTGAATCGGGGTTGTTACTGCCTATTCATTTCTATGATATGAATAATTATTATTTTAGTTACTCCTTATGAGCAAAGGAATACTTTTTTTTTTTTTATTTGGTGCAAGAGATCATCTGTGGTTTAACTGATGCCTTCCCGATAATAAAAAGTCTGATCACGACTGTGTAAGATCTTGTGATCTGCTCATGGTGTATGTGTTTATATGTAGGCTGCATGATTGATTCAAATAACCTTAGTGAAGTTTTGTCTATGTGGATGTAAACAGTTGTTTTAACTCAGTTTTGCCAAGTTGATTTGTGTAGTTTCGTCAGAAGGATGCAGGTTTTGGGCTGAACTCAGAAATAATCAAAAGGCATTATCTAGGATGTGTGTTTGCTTTATAAGAATCAGTCATGTTGCAGGCAAGATTAATTGTATTTTAACTGGGATTTTGCAACACTGCTTTCTGTATTCACATGTTACTAATAGAAGACAGTAGTTTTTAAGTTTTAAGAAGTGCAGGTTTCTTCTAATGCAAAGTAGGCATACATGAAAAAAGCTTAAGTTAGTCACATATCATTAGCCGGCTGGTACCTCGCAAATGTTAGTAAATACGTTTCTGTGTCCTGCTTGGGTCATTAGGTAATTTTGGCAAATCTAGATCAGCATTGCATTGAAGTTTCTGGTTAGCTTTGAAGACTGATTTTTGATGGTGGTTTTACTGATCCTTCCTCTTGGAAGTAGCAAGTCCTATGCCTTCAGTAAGATTTTTTTCATGTGAAGAATTAGAAGTATGTGCCAAACCAATGTGTGCAAAGTATCAAAAAGCAAAAGGGTTGTTTTACATTTGAAGGGCAGATGTGACCACACTTTTTATTAAACCAGTGTGGCAAGGCTGGGCAAGTGAACCTTTGCCAGCACACTTAGTTCCCTGGAAGTAACTTTTCCAAAGCAAATCATCTCTTATGTGGCAACCTGTCAAGATACTTTTTTCTTTGTTTGCAGCCTGTGTGCACACACATGCAAGTTTGGCTTGAGTCTGATAGCCTATAACAACATGCTGAAGGCCCAAATACCTCATACTTGTCTAACAAAGAACCTGCTTGATAAAATAAGAAGATACAAACATCTCACTGGTTTTGAGTGTTTGTCTCCCCTCTCTCTGAGCAGGAGAAGGAGGTTGAAACTTCAACAATTTTTTGATTGTCAGCAGCCACAGTCAGTTTTATGCAACTGCATTAAAGTGAGAAAACTTTACTTAAAAACATTTAGAGCCTTTCTAATTTATGTTTTAAAGTGTGTGAGAGAATGTGTTTCATATAATGGAGCCACTGTTGGGACGTTGACTCAGTGTTGACTGTCAGGAAAGGAGCCTATTTAGTGAATCACCAGTGTTGATGCATTGCCTAAATCTAACCTTGTTTACTTGTGAAAGTAAATGAGATCATAATATGAAGAAGGTTTCAAAAAACTAACAACTATATTGCGTTTTGTAAGAATCTGCATGCATTATCCTTCTCCCAAGAATAAATTTGAAGGCTTGAATAGATTAGCAGGCTCTGTAATGAGATGGGAATGCATTTATTTTGAATGGATCTGGATTGATTTAGACAGGTTTGTGGTTAATTATGTTTGAGACACTTTGGCTGTGACTAATAAGAAAATTGCATGTAATCTAAACTTTAAGACCTAGAAATGTACACTATTGTGCTTGAGCACTTGGGCTTCTCCTGCTATGTCAATACCCATGCCTGTCAGAAAAAAATGTATGCAGTAAATAGAATAACATTGGGCAACTGGGTGGAAGTTGGTCTGTATTGTTGGAAGGCCTTTTCTATAAACATTTTATCGTGCTATGTCTTATCAAGTCAGTCTTCAGCTGTTTCATAGGGATGTATTCTGCAAGTATTTTGTGATGCTTTCTGTAGTGCTTAATCTTAGGCAACAGTGCTTAATTTTAAAGCCATACAATAATATAGTAGGAGAACAGCAGTAAGGGAAAGCAGGAAGCAATTTTCTCTGAAGAGATGGGTAAAACAGGGAACAGGGCAAAGAGTTTGACATGTTATATAAGTTAGATTTCTAATATATCAACAAGCTACACTTACGTACTGAAATTAGAAGAAGGATATCAAGGCAACAAAGACCTCGTGTATATAATTTCTTTATTTGTTCTCGTCAAACACATTAAACTTTAGGGCCCAGGTCACTGTATTGTTTTAGATGCATTTAAACATTTAATTTAGGTCATAAAATCCAATTATAGACTCCATATATCCATAACCAGTAAGTTGGACTATAGATGAATGAATGCGTGCATAAATGTTAGGAAGAATTGGCTGATAATAATAACTGTAGTACTCTGTGGATCTATGTGCTTTTTAATGTGCTTGGAAGTCTCTTGAGGTAGGTAACTATTACTACTGTAACAGCTGTTCCCATTTTACAGGTAGGACAACTAAAGCGTAAAGAATTAATGACTCACCCAAAGCTTTGCAGGCTGACTTACTGAAACAGAGCCAAAACCAGAGCTCACTTACCCTTCAGCCACTACCTGAGGACTTCTCTATGTCAAAGGCCTATTAATGTCTTAGGTTGGTAACCTAGCCGTGTTCTTCCTTGCTTGCCAGCTGTTTTTTATTCTATGTAGCAAATTTTATCCTTTGTACAATTCACCACAGTATTAACGTACTCCATCCTTTAAAAGTATGCATCTTACATCTATTCCATTTGTTGTATTGTCTACTAACACCTGAGCAGGTAGAGTTCTGGAAAACTCTTAGCTTCCCAGTATGTTTGCCTCAACCACTGGTAACTACAAGTTAAGCAAACATTTGCAATTAGAGGAGATACAGTGTATCGAAGCAGGATTCAGTGTATACCTTACATGAAACCTCAACTTAAAGGAGGCCTTTTGTTAAGCAGCAGCCTGTTTGAAGAAGGCTCCTGGTGCCCAGTCTGACCTACCCCTTGTAGGAAAGAAGTAGCTGCTCCACTGGTATGAGCTGAGTTCTAACCTCCAGTTTCTCTCTTGACAACACATGGTGAAGGCCCTCTTATCTTCGAGAGGGGATCCAGAAGAGCCAGCATAGCCATTTATTCTGTGTGAGGCAGAAGCATCCTAGATGCTGTTGGTCAAACTGGAACTGTTTTGTTTTGAAGACGTTGGCCGTGTCCTGCAGATCTTTAAGGAATATCCTTTCATCCAGATGTTATTTCTCCCCGTCCCTTCTGTTACCCTCTGCACTGTATGTACGTGCACGTATAAACAGAGGGAAGGGAGTTGTGATGTTCTTTGCTGTAATCTGCTTGTTTGCCTTCCTAGCAGTTTGACTTTACCTTTACACCTGCCTCTTTTCAGACCTCTGGATAATAATAGTAATTTTGTAAAGGCTGAGCTAAAATTGCTGCTATGGCACTCTTTTATCTCCCTTTCCAGCTCACCTTTGTTTTCACAGTCCTCTTGGTTTCCTTATGTGCTTATAAAAAAGACGCGAAATATTGTGTCCCAATGTTTTTCGGTAGCTCGTTGCTACTTTTCCTCGCTAGGTCAGTGTCCCAGACTACGACTGGGGTAGTTCAAATACTACCTCGTGCTCCTTTTCTCAGGGATTTTTATTCCTACTTAGGCCATTGCAGGCTCCTGAACCCCTTCAGCCCGGGCCTTCGTGACTTGTAATTCCTTGTCTCCAAGGTGCAGCTTTCTCCTCCACTCTGGGGCTGGGAGGTGTCTGTGATGGCAGACGGCATGTCTCTTGTTCATCCATAGCTCCCATGGGCTTACAGGGCATTCTGCTTTCATCAAGGGTGGCTTCTGCTGAGTCTGTTTGTTGGAAGTGCTTGTCTACATATACTGGATTTTTCACTACAAAATAGCTGCATAATGGAGAGTTCACTGTGGCTAAAATCTGCAAAGAAAAGCGTAATGCTTTGGTGTTGGGTTTTGAAATGTTGCAATAAAAGCTTAGAGTTTAGTCCCTCTCCTAGTGAATTCCATTGCCACAAGCTATATCAAAGCAGTTCTCATCCTGCATATGGCTTGATTTAGAGGCTCAATTAAGAGGAAACATTAAACAGATAGGGAGAAGGGGGGAAAAGGGGATCTGTGTGAGCAGCTAATTATTCACTTCAATAATTAAGTGGGTTTTACACTAATAGGTTGGAAAGTAAATACCACTTCATGTAGATGTAGTATTCCATTATTTATACACTGATGAAATTGGGTTTTAATTAAGAGTGAAGCCCAAGACTTTAAACCCTTATTGAAACATGTTGCTTTGTATAGTCAGTGAAGTACCATTGGCTGGTATTCCTTAACACAGCGGTGAGTTACTCTAGTATAGAATGCTGTTGTTATACAGAGCAGTATTTTAATGTCTGGAAAAAGATAACAACATCTTTATTAACTGTCATTTTTCTCTTTATTTAGAACTCTTGTTTCTAGTATTAACTTTACTGATTAATTGTATTTGTAATCTGTGTGCTGAGAAGAGGCAGGGATTTATGTCCTCTGTTCAGTGATATGTCAAGAACTGGTAGTGATCTATGATTAACCTTTTGAACTCTCCTATAATGATTATGATGCTTGTGATTTAGTTGCTTTGTCAGCACACGTCCATATAAGAGAGTATAAACGTGATCCATGCTGGAATGTGAATACAATACGGTAGAAGCATTCCTGGAGGATGTGAGTTTTCCCCCATACCGATGGGGGGATGGGACGGGACACACAAAATCAAAAGGCCATGTTTTCAAAATTACTTCAACTCCCCAAAAGAACCCTGATTTTTCTGCCTAGCAAGTAGCTTCAAGTGCCTTTAAAATGCAAAATCCCCCTATAGTCTAGCTGAAATTTATTTAAAGCCCACACAGATGGGTACTAAGTGAAAAAGGATAGTTTGGCCCTTGACTGCTTGTGGAATGTAGTCTGATTCATCTGGGACATGTGAATATGTTTGTTTTTAAAAATCTCTATTTTAGCAAAATCTCAGGGATTCCATTGGGTGAAATGGAGAGCAGTCCTTTGACACTCTGCCAGTACCTTCAGGCCAGGATTAAGGCATGCATTTTTAATAGCAAAATTAATTAACTGTTAGAATAATTTACATATGGATGAAGTGTGTTGGGTTTGTTTTTGGTTTTTTTTTTTTTTTAAGTATGGATGTCTTCTTCCAGTCTAGCCATTATGGGCCCGGTAATGAAGTTACTGGATGTAGTTCTGTGATCCACACTGTGTTAGAAAGTTGGCTAGGTAGTAGTAAGTCCATTCTGGCTTCATAACCTCTAAGCTGGCAAAAAAAAAAAGCTATCATTTGCACAGAGCAAGTTGTTGTCTGGTTTGAGGTGCTATTGAATTTGTTTCATCTGTGCATGTAGTGCAGTGACTTATGCAAATTCAGAAATGGAGGAATAACCAGAAAATTTCTGAAAATAACATATTTCTTTGTGTTGTAGTACCATTGACAAAAATTGGCATGCCATTTGCGTGTTCTGTGGGTATCTAATCGGGAAAAAAACTCCCGATTCCTTACAAAATGAAGGGGAGGGAAAACACCCTGGTATCTGTTAATGCCGGATTTTCTCCATGTTTACCTCAGTACTTTTGATATGCCTATTTATGAATTTTCAGGAAGCCTGGAGAGCAGAAACATTCAAAGGAGCCTTCATCTTTGCAATGCATGCATCTGGCAGTTGTGGCATGTGGGGACCGGCTGGAAGAGACGCTAATCATGCTGAAATCAGCAGTTCTCTTTAGCAACAGGAGGCTCTGTTTTCACATTTTTGCTGAGGATTCCCTTAAGCCTGAATTTGAGAAGAAGGTGAGTTTCGTTGTCATTTGGTAAATAAGTAAATGAGTTAGTTTTAAGTCACAAATCTCCGAGAAAAATCACATTGACATCAACAAGTAGCAGCTAAGCACTTTTTTTACTGTACACAGTTTATAAATTCCTTATGCATGCATATTTTTTTTAAAAAAGCTATATAACCTGTAGTGTCTAATTCCTCCCCCCATGTCTTTCAGTTAAAGGAATGGCCTTCCTCATATACAAAGAAGTTTGAATACAACATTTACCCAATAACCTTCTCAGTAGGAAATGCTCAGGAATGGAAAAAGTTATTCAAACCATGTGCTGCCCAGCGCCTTTTTCTTCCGGTAAGGCACCTGGATTTCTGAGTAGGTCGCTTTAGAGAAAGGTTAATTCCACAGAAAGGAAGCTTTGCTGGTGTAATGTTAAAACCATTTTTGGGCTGAAACATCTGCTTAAAGCACAGATTAAAATATCTTTAGCCACTTAAAAAAAAACAAAACAGAAATCCAGCCTTGCTTTTTCTCCTGCTAACAAAGGATGTGTGTTTCTTATTTGTCTCTAGTTCCATTAGCCTCTCAGACTCTTAAGACTCAGTGCGAGAGCTCTTTCAGGGCAGATGCTTTCAGGATAGATGCTGCATGCCTTCCATAAATAACATTCTTTTCAGCGTGCAGTCATCATATCCTCTTTACCCACTATCTCCCTTTCCGTATGTTAGCTCTTAGACTGATGCTTTCAGCAATCCCTTTTCCTTGAGTTTTATTTCTTTTTCCAAGGCTGTCAGATTTGCCCCTAAGGTAATAATTCCAATGTCCTCAAAGTCAGATTTCAGGCAAGAGCCCTGTGTATCCTGGGATCTTTAGGTTCACTGCAAATTTTTATTCTTTACTGTATAATATTTTGTGTCATAAACTTGGAAAATATTTAAGGTTGCTGGAGAGAAGGAAGGTGTTGATAAAAATGTTGCATATGCAGAAATATCAGAAACTGAAAGAACTTCTGCATAAAGCGATTTCTGTGGAATTGAGAATATCTATCAAAAATACATTGTTCATTGCTGTTGATTGGGGTGACTCCAATAAAGTGACATGCTATTCACATAATCCAGATTTCTTCATTGCTGTCTTAAGAGAATTGGAGGGGACAAAGAAATCTTTACTTTCTCAGATGGAAACAATCAGGAGACAGCTGCACGTCCAGATACATACACTGTGAATACATATGTGAGAAAATATGTGCTGTCAGCAGTTCTGTTTATCTGCCATTTAGGGGTAGACTATCAAATGCACAAAGGCCAGATGGGCTGAAAGTAACTCCAACTTCAGCAGGGATCCTCTCTTCCCTGAGTAAATATTTATATCACCTGGAAAATAATCCCTAAGCATTAGGTTGTTCAATACAGATTATTTGTAAGGATGTACTCAAATGGGGTTGTTTTCACTGGGTAAACACAATTTGTTGTTCTTCTTATTTCTGTGGTATTCTTTGTCATTTTGGTAGACTCTCATCACAGAAACAGTTTCACTTTTAGTTGTCATCACCCTTCTGATGACAGAAAAGGGTTTCGTATTCATGCTGATTCCTTTAGGCTGGGCAGTGCTTTTTTGGTTCCTTTTGTGTCACTCACATGTTGCCGAAGTTTTCCAGTAATTTCTTGTAAGGAATATTCAACTGTTGCATGTCTTCACAAAGCTAGGAGGCAGTTTGAACTGTAAATGTTTGTTTCTTTTGGGGTAATTGCAAAATGTTTTGTGTGGTCAGGCTGAGGTTTATGGCTTTGAATAGGAGGGGTTGTCCGAGAGTAGTTGCAGCTGACACTAAGTTCGTGTGGATATAGTAAAGAAAACAAGTTGTAGTAATAGCTGAGGTGGTGAGTGTCCAGTTGGACTTTGGCACCCAAGTTCGCAGGCTGACAGAACCTTGGGCTGTTTCTGGGTAATTTCAGCCACCATTATTTTTTTCAGTGCTTGATAACCGGGTTCTGATAGCCCATTTGAACGAGACAACACTATAGAAATCCAGTTTGCACACAGCGGGAGCAGAGGGTTTCTAGTGTTACTGTTTAGAGAACTGTTTTGACTTTTATTTTTAAATAAATACCAGCAGGATGTCAGTATCCTTTTTTTTTCTTATTCTTCCCTGTACTAAGCATTTTCCCCTGCAAAAGCATAAAATGTGACTGGATTTGAGGACCCCAGGAGAGCAGTAGTTGAGTTTATCAGCTGTTTAGCTCTCAGTTGTGCAAATTGTCTTGCTCCTGATAATGCTAAGCCTGAGTGGAATGTGAGTCTTTGATTCACAAGTGCCTCAACTGCCAAAGAAATCTCTCTTCTGCAGCACCAGCAGGCATGTGAAAGTGGAGAGGAGGTTATGAGGAGTGTGTTAAGGGAAAATTGGTTAAGAATCTTTCAATGGTTTTACTCACTGATAAAACTAGAGCTCTGGGATGGGATCCTGCAGCTTGGTAGTAATGAACTGTTTTGCCCTGGGTAACAGGTTGGTGTATGCATTCCCAACTTGTTGAATCTACTTGGGTTGCTAAAATATTAAGGAAGATCATACAGCATCCTGCATTTTGTAGAGGCATTCTGTGATATCTGATCACGTTTGCCACTTACAAGCAGGGAAGGTAGACTGAGCCTCCATGTAATCTCACAAGTCTCAATCTCTTGCTGCAGTCTACTGCAATAAAACCACCAATGGGATTTGCAAAGACAGAATAAGGAAGGTGTGGATCTTAACGTGAGCACAAAATGAAACCTTAAGAATAAACTAGGAGGGTAATGCTCTCAGCAATCACTTGAAACCGTTTTGTAATACTGATATGGATGTTAAGGCACGAGGTGAAAAACTGTCTTCTGGTCTCACGAATGTTGCATGCCACAGAGCTGGCTTGCAGCTGTCTCTGTATTGCTGTTTTGGAGCTACCAAAACAATCAGCTAATGCTTAAGGGATTTTTGGATGATTTTAGTTCTAATAGTAACTAACATTTAGAACCCTTCTCAAAACACTTAATCTACTTAAGAGCTTTTAAGGTAGATTAGCGATATCCCTATATTATAGCTGTCCTCTTGAGTACGCTGAAGTATCCAACCTAGTGGATCAGTGGCAGCACTGGGAATAGGTGGCAGGACAATTAAATTTAGTAACTCAACTTCGTGGTACTGGTACATTAGCATAAAAATTTGTGATTTATCCCTAATTTTGGATGAAGCTCTGATAAACAGCCATGCTAGCTGTTGCAAACCATTAGGTAACACAGCTTCACAATACACCAATATGTGTTTACACAGTAGTGTGTTATTACTTGCCAACCTTGCTAACACAGGGGGAATCTACAGAGACAGAAGTTGTGAAATCAAATTACAGATAATTGAGTATTTAAGTGAAGCGTCAGGCTAAATATAGCCAGTTCTGTGCAGAACTTTTTGACAGATTTACTAAGAATACTCTATATAGCTGAAAAAAAAAAAAAAAAATCACACTTCTTTTAAGCTGTAAGCGCCTGTAGAGTGAGGAGGAACACAAGCACAATCAAGCCATATTCCTGACCATTCGTTTCAAAAATCACAGCCTGTCAGGTATGTCTACACGGTTTGTGCTAGCAAGCATGAACTCAGACTACCAGACACAGTCTTGCGTTGCTTGTGCTCCAGGTCAGATGCATGTCATTTTTAACCTGCAGTCATGTCCCTCTGGTTAGCCCTCCCGGCAGGCTCGGTGTGCTGCCAGCCCTAGCTGTGCCGCGTCTGGTTCAGGCAGAGCAAGCTGGAGCAAGGTCTCTTGTACCACAGGCTTGCCTTGTGGTACTCAACTGCTTTTGACACTGAAAATCAGCACAGTCAAAAATACATCATCTCTTCTTGTATGCTTTTGAATAAGTAAAAGCTAAATATCATTTTAAAGGCTGTGTAAAGCCTAAAATATTTTTTTGAAAACTCTGTTTAGTTTGGGAACAGAGCTACCTGAAAGCAATGGGACATTGGGAATGCCAGAGTTATCCCCAGTGAAACTCCACTAAAATCCTGGGAGCTGTGCAAGGAACTCTTACAGCTGCAATTTCTGAAATTAAATTCCCCTACCCAAGGCGAAGTTAAATGCACAGCCAGAAGGGGATGTGATCAATTCAGACTGACATGGGTAGGGTTTAAATAACTCTTAACACTTCACATGTGAAAGAGCAATGTGTGAAGGGCTTAAAGGAAGTAGCACAGCTTTTCTTTTAGCCTGTTGGGTGTCACTGCAGGGTAACACCTTGGACACAGGAGACGGAAGAATCTTTTGACAAGCCAGAAGAGAAAGCACGTGAATCCTGAATGGGGGAGTAAAAGGCAGAAAGCGTGGGGTCAAATGCTGGTAGGCACCCACTTCACAAAGAACTGAAATACCTGCTTGAATCCATTTATATATAGGAAAATTATTACAGTCCATTGACTTCCACAGACTTAAATTTATGTGTATGTTTATAGCTGCTGAAAGAACAGTTTTTTGCTGGAAGAAGCAGTGCCCAGGCTGTCACTTATGCTTGGGAGGAGTGTCTATATGCACCCATTAAACTTCCCCCATAACCCTCTGCTGGAAAATGCCTTAACTTGTCTCTCTGCCAGGGTACCCTTAGAAAAAAATCTTACATGGTACAGCGTGCTGTGGATCCCTCAGGCAAAGTCTAATAACTTCTGCTCTCTTTGTATTCATGTGTTATCTCCTAACTAGATAGATGTGTTATCTCCTAACCCTCCAGACTAAATTTTGAGGTGATTTTTTTTAATATATTTTGATTTAGTATGACTTCATATAGTAGGTCCCTATGAATTAGGGCTTCTAGGTGCTACAGAATAATATACGATATCCAGGATATCCTTAAGCTGAAAAACCCTTTCTTCTTTTCAACTGTCTGTGTTCTATTGATTTACTTTAAAAGTAGCTGTCTTTTTTTACTTGGTGGGGGTTTTTTTAGTATTGGACTCCAGGATACTTGACGTCTGCCAATATTTGCCTCCAAGATCTTACTGTGTTATTGAACTATTTGTGTCACTCATTTATTGATAACTTCACATGCTGTTTTGTAATTTTTTGTGGAAGAATGGTGTATTGCTATAACCTTCCATCCAGCAGAGTGATCTGGATTGTGTTGGACATGTTTACATGGAGTTTCTTGTAAGCGTAACTTTTGTTGAAATATAGAGACACTTGCCTTCTCCTGCTTGTCCTGCTATGTAGGAAGAACATGTAGTTACCATGTCAGAAATACAGGTCAGGGATTTGTTAAACTTGGCTAAGTGTCAGTCAGAATCCCAAGTGTTCAGTCAGGTGAAACATCTCATTTAAGTCCGTACTCAGGGATTTAGCATCTTAGTGGATGCCTGTTCAGCATGCTTAAAGGTAATTTCCACCCCACCCCCCACTTGTTCAAAATCTTAACGTCGTTCACTGTCTTTCACAGGTAATCTTCAGTCACGATACATTTCAATTTATGTAAAATTCAATTTCTTTAGTAGAATTTATAAAGTTACCTGCATAAATAGGAGAGTTTGTCATTAGTATTATTGCAATTGGGTGAGAGAGTGATTGTTCTGTTCCACAACATGGTGAAAATCAATAGCCTTTTTGATTTGCTTTCCAAAGAAAGAAAGAGAGGGAAAAAGGGCTTGTGGCTGAGACCAAAATAAGAAAACTTCAGTCCTTCAGGAAGTTTTGGACAGTTTTAGCAAATGAAGAAGAGCAGCAACACAAATGCGGTTGGAACTGACAGTCAGCTTCAGCTAATGATATTTATTACCTAACAAACAACCTTACAAATAGCTGGTGCAAACATCAAGGGAGTGTTCTTGCACTGTTGAAACAGTATATAATTTGCCCTACTAAGATGAATGAATAAGCATGTAAGGATTTGGATAGCCACAAGGGGGAACATCATCAACAAGAATAGATTAAATATCCTGGATCTAATTTACAGTTTACACCCTTCTGACTTAACTTTACTGTGGTTGTTCCTGATACAGAGTCCAATAACAGATACCAGAATCTGACCTGGTAAGTTTTAATATGACATTTCTATTTACCAAGCAAATTTTGTTCTTCAGGAGGATGCATATACATTTTTGTGATTGATAGTGTTTTCTTAATTCATGTGAAACATTGGTATATATTAATACTGACTGGTAAGTCTCCTAGGACCACAAGGTTGTAATAGGAAAAACAGTCCTTAGAAAGGCATCTGTCTGCAGAGGAAGTTATATGTTTCATCAAGCTATGTGATAGCCAATCCAACTGCAGGATCAGGATCCAAATAAGCTTTTGTGACTGATTGTGAAAGTGTCTTTCATACACACACAGAGTAGCAGATTCATAAGATACTATATAATGTATAATTTTCAGTAGTAATCCTTTTACAAGCCTTGCTATACAGTGTGCAATAATTACATGTTTTCTACAAATGGTTAATTGTTTTTTGTACAACAGTACCACTTACAGATCTTTAAAAGAACTAAAAAAGCTATGCAAATATATATTCTTTGCATTTTATTTTGGAACTGATACTAAATAGGCCTTCCAGGGGTTTTTTGAGAGCTTAGTGGATTACTGTTCCATATGAAGGTTAGAATCCAACTTCTGTGGTCTGGTACCTGTTTTGCTGTGCAGTTTAAAAAAACAAAAGAAAACCACAACAAGAACCAAACCAAAAAACAAAACTAGCAAGCCAATAACTTGATAACTGTTGTTCCTGTGTGTAATTACATTTAGCTGATAAATCAATAACCTCTCTCAAATTATCAGTTTAAAATGAAAGTACCTTTTGCCAATAATCTTCCTTTTTGTTGTCTATTTGGTTTCTTTTTCATCTTCCTCTCCTTGCTACGTGAACCTAAAAGGTCATTTTAAAGGATGTGGATTCCCTCCTTTATGTGGACACTGATGTTCTCTTCCTGAGGCCCATCGATGACATCTGGCACATCCTGAAAGAGTTCAACTCAACACAGCTAGCTGCTATGGCCCCAGAACACGAAATACCAAAGATTGGCTGGTATAGTCGATTTGCGCGTCACCCTTATTATGGGACAACTGGAGTCAATTCTGGAGTGATGCTAATGAATTTAACACGGATACGCAACACTCAGTTCAAGGTGAGAAGAAATACAGCTGTTGCAGAAACTAAGGATTTGTGTATTTTTCACATCTTGTGAAACCTACTATAAAATGATATAAAGTTTGTAATATAAAGAATCAAAAAAATATGGAATATATGTTTGGATACTAATAGCAATTACAGTGAAAATTGTTATTAAAACAAGTGAAACTTCCCCGAGAGGCTGGAGCACTGAGAACTTGCAGGTGAAGCAGTCTGTTAACAGTAGTAAAAATGGCTTCTTCAACATGTCATTTTCCCTTAAAGGGTACGTGAAAGAATAAACTCAAGGATCTTCAGAGCAGTTCCTGTATTATTTTTAAAATTGGGAATCTTGATGTAAATATCCAGAGAAATTGGTAATTTTTTGCATCTGCTGTAAGATGAAGTGATTCCATGAATTGATATAAGTGAGGAGGGAACATTTTTTCTGACATCTCCCTTTTTTGTGAAAGACCTGACTTGTAAAATGTCTGTTTGTTTTGTTGAGCAAGTATTCTCTAATCTTTTTAAAAACTTTATTTGCCCCAAGTGTTCTTGTTTCTCAGTGGAGGCCAGAGGTTTCCTATATCAATACAGGAACAGCTGGAGTAAAAAAAAAAAAAGCCCTTGCTCTTAATATCATAATTCCCAGGGAAGGGAAGATAATTTTTAGTCTGCAGTTTTCTTCTCTTTTATGCCTCAGTTTTCACCTTGTCCCTGCATTTTTGCATTTTTCCACTTTTTCTCCCTCCTGTTGCTCAGAATAGGAAGATTGTGAATAGCAGGAGCTGACATCAGAACTAGACCCAGGAGACCTTGCTTTCCTGTTTAGATAAACAAGAGCACAGTCAGCTCTGCGGTTCCAACCCTATCCAGGTCTAACGTTTCCTGGCAGTTCTTCATTTTTCATCTAGGTATCGGACATGGCTTAGCAGACTTACAAATATGTGGGTGCCACACTCTGAGTCATATATCACATCACTGTTCACGGTATTAACCCATTGCTTCTGTTTTTCTGCCCTGCAGAACAGCATGATACCAAGTGGTTTGACTTGGGAGGAAATGTTATATCCATTATACCAAAAGTACAAAAATTACATTACGTGGGGAGACCAGGATTTACTAAATATCATTTTTTACTTTAACCCAGGTAAGTATTGATTCTTGGAGTCATGATTAGCTGTGTTAAGAAAATTTCTTGAACTTGAAAAATTTTTAAAAATGTGCTATTTGGTATTTGTAATATGCATAATGTACTCTGGCATGAAGTTAATGTATAAGTGAACCTAGGATTTATAACCTATGAAAATACTTCTGAAAGTGGTGCAGGTAGAGGGGCTTGGACTTGGTTCCATTGAATATGTAAATCTGTTTTCTGGAGATTCTGAGAAAATAAGGAAGTATAACATTAATGATCAAATGCAGGAATGAAGTTCAAGTTGTATGTGTGCTTAAGAGTGTCAACTGGACCAGGGCCTAGCTGAAAAAATGTTTTTCTTTCAGATGTTTATCTGAATGTGAAGTTGCCAAACTTCCTCCAAAGCTGTGCTCTATTTTTCTGAAATTCAGCTGAATTCTGATATTTATGCAAATGAGTAATAAAGCTAATTTAAACAAAGAATTGACACAGCCATTGGAATATCTCATCTAAAACTGTTGCCCTCCTGTCCTGGTTTTGGCTGGGATAGAGT
>VYZV01034516.1:85493-113033 GCA_013401275.1 Pandion haliaetus | reverse complement strand
CAGGCTCAACAGCTGAATGAGACTAGTATTAATTTTGTGTGAGTTTATGTAGATGTGTGTACATATATCACAGCAGAGGAAAATATGGAGTAAGTGGGGGGTATGCTCGAATAGCATATGTAAAAAGCCACTTTTGTAGAAATTGCTGAGTAACAGGCAACTAGGAACTTAGTCATATTTTTCCCTGTTTAGTCAACAAGAAAAGAAAAATTTTGCATTTATGACTGGGGGCAGCTGTTACTGCCACTCCATGAATCTGTTTCCAGAGAAACCTGTGAAAGTGATACATGAAATACAATCTTAAACATGAACTTCTGTGGAAATTGGAAATCCTGGAGTGACCTTAACACTTAAAAATATGAAGATGTTAAGTTATGAGATGATAGGTACAAGAGCAAAGGGGAAAATTCTGTAATTACAGGACTTTTTGATATGCCTGCTAATACCTGGAGACGCCTGAAGCTTATTTTGTCTTGCCCATCTGAACAGTTCGGTTTGTGACCGAAGCCAGAAACAGAAACAAGTCCATGTGGTTTGTGACCAAAGCCAGAACCTGAAACAAGTCCATGTTCTGTCTCTTGAGATTTAAATCTTTAGCAGAGTATTTTTTTCTAAATTGTGTCGGTTTTCCACTATTTTGTGTTTGATTTTTTTTTATTACATTGGAAGAGCAGTACATGTCAGTATATGTGGTTCAGGATTGCTTATGGTACTGTAGCACTCCTTCCCTCCGATGGTCAAAGGGGTTTCTGATCACTCAATGGGTATTTATGGTAGAAGTGTAAGTGTAGCTGCTTCTTGAGAGAAATTAATTGGACATGACGCAGTGATGACTATGGAATATGGCTGTATGGGTCTTACACCATTAGGTGTCACTTGTTTTTTTTAACTGGTTGAAGTGTCATGTGTTTTTTGGGGGCCATTAACTTCCTTGTGAACTTTCTTTGTACAGGCAAAGTTACTTAACTTTTTTGGTCAGTTTGATTACTACGAATTGACTATAACTCTCTGCATGATTTTCCTAGCGAGATGTTGAGTTGCCAGACAAAATTAAATAATAGGACTCTTACTCTGTGTACTCCGTAGCCACATACAGCCAATCCATGGGTCTTGCACACTTCCGTAGTCTTCCATAAGCGGTCTGAGTTAAAACACACTTTTCTTGTCCAAGATGAGATACGCAATTAAGAAATTCCTTTTACTTTGAAGTTTGAGAAAGCTTTACAAATATTGCTGCAAAGAAAATGTTACCATTATAAAAGTAAGGCTTTGTCAGAGCCCTTAGTTGACCTTATTGAGTTGCTTAAGGGGCATACCTATCTGGGAATTGTTTTACCATGCAGTAAAACATTTGCTATCAAGAGATCTTTCAAGTAATATAATCCAAAGGCTGCTTCATCTGCTGTTGCCTAGTTTCTGGTAAGTAAAGGCATGTTTCTAAGGCTGTTTTCATAGGAGTCCTAGTGTTTTTCTCACTTTGTTTAAAATACTAATACACTGTGGCAGAGTATCCATACTGCATGTAGGTGCCAGATAACATCTAAGAAGGTGTTCAGGAGTGGTCTATCCAGCTTTGTTCCACAAGTTACAGCATCTGAAGCCAACTGTTCTTGCTCTAGTTGTTTACTCTGTCAAATTGGTTTTAGCTTTGTTGCAGGAAAGCCGTAGTAAGAAAACATGAGCATCTTTAAAAATAATTTAGAGGCAGTTGACTCGTTTTATTGTAATGTAGAACTGACTTGGCCTGTAGGAATGTTGTTTGTTCTGTGATATAAGATGCTGCTTGTCTTAAGTAATGTAACCCAAGTGAAGCATACGGGAATGGCAATAAATAATAAAATAGGTGTCATCATATCTCAGTAACACAACAAGAAACAATATCTGGAAATCAACAAAACCCTAGAAAGAATGTGTTTAAGATGTCGCAGCTGTTGAAGTTCTGCTGTATCTGAGGTACCAGAGATGTGTGTTAACCATCACCCCATATAAATGTTCCTATCCAAGTTAGATGATTCAAACTGTGAGGCCAGATGCAGGCCCAGAAGTAATGCCTGTAAGGAAGAAATGCAGGTTTCCCCTTAATTACCCTTTTGCAGGTGAAATAGTAAAGCTTTTGGAACTTGATAAATATAATTTAAGATTAGAAATGCATCAAACCCTTTCTTGAAGCTCAAGTTGCAAGTTGGAGTGCCAGCAGCAGCTGCTTTTTGCAACACAGCTTTTGAACGGTTGGCAGCAGGGCTCTGTGAAATACTAAGTGTTCTTGGATACCTGAAGCCATGTGTTCAATGCTTTTAGCATTTCAAATATGCAATGCTTATACATAAAGCACAGTAAAGCTTTAGGTTTTCCTTTAGAAGTAGTTTTGAGTGCATTTTAAGCAAAACTAGGTTTTGCTTGAAATTGGGCATGTGAACTTCATCTGTGGATGACATTTTTATTCCCCATTTGGATTTTCCATCCAAAATACCACATTTAGTGTTAGATCTAATCTGTGTTGTCTCTGTCTTCATGTAATGTGAATTGTAATGATCTTGAGCACACACAGGACTTCAAGAGGTAGTCTGGCCCATCCTCCTGGCAGGGTTAAGGAGAGCAGGTTGCTTAGGTCCAGCCAGTTGTGAATGTGTCCACAGATGTAGATTCTGAAACCTCTTTGGGTAGCCTGCTTCTATGTTTATGCTGATGGTGAAGCTTCTCCTATTTTCTAAGAGTATTTCTTGCTCTAACTCTGTCATGTGTTGTCCTTTTGTTGTACACGTCTAGGAAGAATCTTGCCCTGTATTTTGCAGGCCCCCACTAGATAGCAGAGGTAGCAGTAAGACATACCTGCAAATACCTTTACTTCAAGCTGAACAAACACATCTTCATTGTATGCCATGTGCTCTAGCTGTTGCAGTGGTCCTCCATGGGACTTGCTCCAGTATGTCAATGCTGCGTTGTTACTGGGGAGCCCAAAATGGCACTGCTGCAGATGTAGTTCCAGTCTGAACAGAAGGAAATGATCACTTCCCTGGACCTGTTGGCTGCACTCCTGTTAGTGGAGCCTGGTGTTCAGTTACATTCTTGAGCTGCAGAGAAACATGGTTCATGTTCTGTTTGTCTACTGGGACATGAGGTCGCTTTCTGCAAAGCTGTGTTGTATCTTGTCAACCCTCAGCCTGCACTGTTGCATGGTGTCACTTTGTGCCAGGGGTAGGACTTCTTTCTCTGTTAAACTTTGAGGGCTAGTTCAAGGGGCTGGAAAAATAGGCGCTCTCTGAATCTTGCCATCTAGTCTGTTGAGCCTCTGCTCCTCGCTTCTCCCCAGTTTTATCTATGGACTTAGAGAGGATGTAATCTGTTTCATTGTCCAGTTGATTAACCAAGAGGTAAAATAAGCGTGCACCTCAGTATTGACTCCCAAAGAATGCCAATCTCTTTAAATTATGTTGTTCACAATAATTTGTAACTCTTCCCTAAAACTCTTTCCTTCTAAATGCTTTTGTGTAAGCTCATTGTATTTTGAGATACAGAAAAGACAGACTTTATTATCTGTAAATAAGTTCTCATAATTTGAGGTTTCAGTGCATGAAATGACTATTTAGGCTTTAAGATTGGTTTATCAGCAGATTTGTTTATCCTTGTAATTCATCTTAAACTAGCTAATTCACTTCTCAGAAGAGGCCTTTGAGAATATTACTACGTTGAGCCTAAGGGTTTTGTAATTCACTGGAATGAAAAAACTTCATCAGTGGACTTGAAGTAAAATATTGACTCTTCAGGTAGTTGTGGATATTAGCACTTGTCATTCTTTGTTTAAGAAATTTTGTCTTGAATCCTGGCTGTTTGGTCAGCACTATGTAATACGCTGTATTCTTCAAGTGTTGGCAGTTATCTACTGGAGGCTTGGTAGCTTGCCACATACTTTTGTTCCAAATGATCAAGATCTGTCAGTAATATTCGCAATGATCATTCTGGATAACAAGTAGTTATCTTAGTTCAGGTTGTTCATTATAACTTTTTCTAAATTATGTCATGGAGGAAGAAGTTCATTAAAAATGCCATGTTATGTCAGCCCATTTATTAATATCTTAGTTCAGAAGGAATAACTAAAATTTTGTTAGCTGAACCTGTGACATATTCCATAGAAATGTTTTCTCGAGGTCAAACTGTTCTAAAATATTTACCATCATCTATTTAATCCAATTACTGTAGAGAGCCATCTGAAAGTCTTTTAGCTATTTTTTTAATTCATGTAACCAGCTGGAGAGCTGCAGATGGTGTTGACAATACTATCTGCAATTATGAAGCATTTTCATTTTACCGGCATTTCTTACTTTGTCGGAAACTTCACCTCTTCTATGGAGGTGTCATGCTAGCAAATGATGGAATGTTGAATGGTGTGCTTCTTTACAATTTTCTTCCCTCTTTTGTAGGGTAAGTACTATTTACTGGTGTTAATGGGGGTGGGGTGGGTGTCAGTTTTCTCTGCCTAACTGAGATCTAGTCTGGAAAACCAGAAAGGATTAGTTCAGCCAAATTCCTTTCTTGTACTTTCACTCTGTGTTAGTGGAGAAGCATGTTTTCTCTAATTAAGCTGTTTTGCACTTTAATTATCTGCAGAATGTGCCTATTTGTGTGTTGGATCCCTTGTGTCTAGTAATTGTGAAATCTGTTTAACTTTTTTGGTCTGCTGATACTGTGTAATAGATTCCAGAAATCAGTCTGCATAAAGTAGTATTTCACTTAATATTTTAAATTATTCAGTTAGTTTTATAAAGTCATTGGAGAACTGTTGAAGGCATGGAGTTGATTCTCTGTTTAAATACAATCATTCTAGGCACTGTAGGGATTTAGTTTGGGGGGGATCATCTTGGCAAGGTCAAGTGGCAGACCTTCCTGATAAAGACCTATCCTCAACTCTGAAATCTTCTTTCCCTAGGAAATACTGAGCTATATAGTATGTGGTGTTTTTAAAGCAGCTTGTTCTCTAATGTGGAAGTTTGAATCTTTAAATAAAACGTTTACCTTCAGAAACTGAAGATTGTCAGCTCGCTAGCTTGTTAGGTGGCTGCTAAGAGTTAAACTGTGTAAGCATCAGCATATCACTCCTAGCTTCAGGAGGTAGGAAGTCTGTACCTAGCGGGTATTTCCAACCCGTGGGTCAGAACTGAGGGAAGAACAGGCAAATTCTGGGTTGCTTGCTTTCTTTAGTGTTCAAATTGTTTAGATATCAGTTTTTGTTCTGAAAGGAGCTTTAGGTGGTGGTTGAAGCATAGTAAATGAGAAAAAACAGGAGATCACGTTATACCTTAGCATGAACTCCATGCACCTCTCCTTGCACTGGAGAGGTTTGTCGGCTGGCTCGCGTGTCCTGCCGGCTGCCCTCTGACATGACGTCATGAATGTTATGAGCACAGCATCCCATACAAGCCTTTTTGCTACCTGTCTGCAGTCTGGAAAAAAAGTCTTGACAATTTGATTCTTAATTCTGTTAAAACCTATCACTTCATAATGGAGAAGTATACCTAAGTAGTATTTCTGGATGTGGCTATATTTATGGTGTTAGAGAAGGAGTAAGACTTAACCAGTACTGTTGGGTCTTGGGTACAAATAAGCCCTCTGCTATCTGGGTCACAAAAGCCCCAGTATGTGATGGGTTGTCTTTTTTTTTTTTTGCCTATGCAACTCAACATTGTAATTGACTTTGATTTTTACAGAACTTAAGCAATCCCGGTAGAGAGACTTTTTTCTGAAGTACTGAAATGTTTTTTTTTAATACAGAGCCTGCTTTGTATCTCTTCCTTATGGCTACAGTTTATTGAAGATGGGGAGTAACTAGGGTCTGTCAGAACAGGCAATAGTTGATATGTCTGTAGGAGAAACTGTACCCAATGGTAATGGGGTTACCTGTATAACTCTGAGCTTAGTGTTACCTGTTTTCATATTCACTCTCCCATAATAACAAATATCCCTCTTGTATGCTTTCATGGTAGAGGAGAGTAAATTTGGTGTAATGAAGAGTAATTGTTATTCAGAGCTGAATACTCTCCAAAATGGAATTATCCTATAAACTGGAATTAGCTGACTTTTATTTGTTCTGTGCTAATCAGTACTATTTGCTTTTCCTTTTAGATCAGTGTATTGTTACTCGGACGTACCTCTTTCTTCATAAATTTTGGTTCTTCAGTGCTGCCTATTACTTTGGGAACTGGGCATTCATTGCAGTAAGTACTTTGATTATAGAGATGACTGAATCAAGTTGAGTAAGTTACAGTAGTTGTCATTGAATCATTTGCATCACCAAACTGCCATGTTGTTTTACACATATTGCCCTTGTAGGCCCCTTAATTGAATAACAGCAACTTTTACTACTTATTTTAAATTTGCAGGTCTTTTTAATTGGATTAATCGTTTCATGCTGCAAAGGCAAGAAATCAGTCATTGAAGGTGAAGTGGATGAAGATGATTCAGACATGAGTGATGATGAACTGTCTGTTTATTACCGTTGATAGCCTTTTGCCTTCAGGATGGAAAAATGTAATTTAAAGTTATGTTGAAAGTCCTACCTGTGTGGAATTGGTATCCAAAAAAGCGTCCTTGCACCTGTAAAAATAGAGGAAATGAGTGTACTCACTTAGAGGGGTAAAAAACTGAATATCACTTTTTGAGTATCACTTATATCAGAACAAATATTGAAGCTGGGTTTGAATAATATCTAGAAAATACTGGTTTATGATTGAATATATATGTAACTTTCTGATGTATAATTTGATGAGCTACTCTAATATTTCATAATTCATGATGCTTTTCTTTTCACTGAGGTTTTCTTAAATACTTTCATGCCTGACTTGGAGGACTTTTTTATTCAAGCTCATGAACAAAACTAGCTAAAATCCTGCAACTGGTACAAACATTGCTAGAAAGATTTGGATGAAGTTTACACTTTCAGAAGGATGCGACTTAACTCTTCCATTAGTTTTGCTGGCATTTCTGGGGTTCCCATGTAGAACTTTAGCTAACAAGAGATTGTCCTTAAAGTATGCCAAAAAACATCCTCGTAAGTGGCAAGTTCCCAGTCTGTGAAGAATAATTAATTTTCATACTGTTATCCCCGCTTACATGTTATCCCATGGGAATCCTCAGGTAACTGAGGTGGCTTTTGCTCTATCAAAGGAAATCCTTAGCGTAAATGACAACATTCAGCATTGTTGCAGTGGTTTGGTACACTTCAGTTCTGAAACTGCCACGTGCCTGACTTCTTAATTACACCATTGGTTATTACTATGTGATTAATTTTTAACTTATTTTTCTCCTTAATGCAAATTGTCTGGTTTGAAGTTTTCTTTCAATATTTAATGTAAATGTTGTTGTCAAATTGTTTACAAGCCAATATGTTTATATAAACACAGTTCATAAATATTTTTGTCACTCATGTTGTTGTCTCTGTAAAGTAATGTTATTTTAGCTATATAGTCACTGAGCTTTATTTCTAAGGCTGAAAAACATCTTCATATAGCTTTTGACAGACTCTGAAAGAGAAAATGTTTATAAGTACAGGCTTTTAAACTTCTAATGCTACTTGAGGGAAATTATAGTCTATGCCAGCACATGAAAATGTAACTTAGGTAAGGTAATCTTTTTTATAAAACTAATTGTTAAATATTGAAGTGCAGGGGAATTGTAAGCGGGACATACTAATACGTTTGCAAACTCTGAAAACTGACAGTTTTCTGTTCAGTTATTTCATCTGCCTCTTCCTGCAGTATTTCAGAACAGCAGGCTCTCAGGAACTTCTGAATTTTAATTTAGTTTCAGTATTTCAAGGCATGTTAGGTGACTTGCTTAGTTAATGCAGGAACACAGGGAACTGATGTTTGGACTCTTACAGGAACAAACAAAACTGAAAGTCTTTCAACAAGCCTTCTGTGCCAACTGTTCCAATAATGTATGGGTTTGTGGCAACCTGGAAGAATGTCTGATGTAGCTTGACCATAAGCTGCAAATATGCAGTCAAGTCTGCTCAACTGATAGCAATCAGTCTGTTTGCTACCGATGAGATGTTGGAAAGGACAGAAATGTATTCAAATGCTGATAGTAGGTACTGAAACTTGCCTAGGCAGTCTGAGCTCCCTTTGACTAGAATTAGCTGAACACTATTTAAACGTGACCATTGGGGAAACTTGCAAGGAATTATTTGCAAGAATTTCAAGTAACTCAAACAGAAGATGGAACCTGATATTGACTGTCTGGAAGCCGCATCCGGAGGATATCAAGAAGTTAGAGTATACTTCTTTGTGGATGCCCTGGCGGAGAACTTACATGATCTAACTGAAATAAAGTTAACTGCTCAAATGTTCCCCTTTCTGTGGGTTTTGTTCATATTTCTTCTTCAGCTGTAACCAATGATAATTATCACTTCCTTCTTTGGCTGTACTGTGTACAGATTTGTTTGTTAATCCTTCTGGGTGTAAGTTTGAGCTGCGATACCCAATTTTGCAGAGTTGTATCCATTCTATCTTAACTTTGCACTGGGGAGATCTCTGCTTGTCTGGGGAAGACGGGCAGGAAGGTATTGGTTTCATGCCATGTAGCTGCTTGCATTGTTGCATGCAGCTCTAGGGGTCACTGGCCAAGATGCCTGGCCAGTCCCTAGGTATATGTTGCTATATGTCTCCTCTGTTTCCAGGCTTTTCTTTATTTCCAGGTTCTTCCCAGTCCAGTCCTGTTTCCTGTCTAAATAGTCTATATGCAGAAATACAATGGTCTGCCATTGAACTGTGGCTTTGTCTCTTGTCTCTTTTAATGGGAGGATTCAGTAAGTACCACTTTTTTTCAATGCAGGTGTTAACCAGATTTACAACCAGCCTATTGCTAGTTGCAGCTAGCAAGAAGCAGGCTTCTGCATGAGAGTTCAAAAGTTGTTTCAGACATTTGCTGTTGCCCTCTGTCATACAAGCAGTAAATAACTGTCAGCATTTATAATCAGAATTATTCTTCACCTGCCACATCCTCGCTGAAGTTTCTCAGGAGTTCAATGAACCGTTTTGACTTACAAGGCTTTAAAAGATTATTTTTTTTTCTGCATTAATGTAACTAATGAATATACACTCAAGAATTCAGCTCTAATCAATACTTCATGTGACGGAAACTTGACATTTTGAACTGTACTGTGCCTTTAAAATGAACTAGAAGTGGTTTTGAAGTTTACTGTATGGTGAACTCACCAACTGGATTTGTACATCCAGTATCATCCAGTGAAGAAAACTAGCTGTGAGTTGAAGATAGCCCTGGTTTAAAATACTTGGCTTTGATCAATACTTGCAGGAACTCTAAGAAACAGAACTTCCACTACCTTATTTCCTAGTTGTCTCTTGTGCTGTCTTCAATAAAATACTTGCAAGTAAAACAATTAATTACTTTTCTTCCACAAAGTTATCCCTGCTGTGTCAGCACTTGTATGATTGAAATAGCTCACTCATTGGGCTGTTACCATGTCATAGCTAGTCCAGAGTTTTCTGCAGGTTTTGGAGCAAATCTCAACTTTTCAGTCATGTTACAATACAGTATTCTCCCTTATAAGTGAACTTTTAGCATCTTCAGTTGAGTCTTCAGAGATTTCAATTTTCTGGACTAATGTCACTTAAAGCATTAGAATTGTTTCACTGCTTTGATTATATGAATGATATTCCAAATCCATCTCTGTAGTGTGAGCTTTCAAAACTTCTGAGTGGGTGTAGTGCTATTGTCAGGCCTGACTTAAGTTAGATTTTTTTTTTTGTTGTACTTTTTCTAATCAACTTCTATCATGTTGGAGGCTCATGAACATTTAGAAACTAGTAAGCCTTAAATCTTGCTGACACATCAAGCATAAACTGTGGTCACCAGGAATATGTTTAATAGAATTCAGCAGCAACATGTGCCAAATGGGTCCTCATCTTGCTGCTTGTTCTGTAGGGATTAGTAGTTTATCTGGAGTTAAAAATCATAAATACAGTGAAGGCTGTAATAGTCTGTTTTGTTTCTTAGCTGAAAGCTGACAGTATGCTGCAGATTTCCTGCTGATTGTCAGAAAGGAGTGAAAAGCCTTTCCTGGTAAAGAGTGCAAAGAAACATCTGCTACCTTCCTGTATTTTCTGCTTTGACTTCAGGAAAAGATTTCAGGGTGGACTTGAGATTTTTGCGCTGAATCTGCTTGTAGGTAGAGTGTACTTGTACCAGAGTCATGCCACATAGACTGGTAACTTCATGCTCAGATAATGTGACGGTTTAAGCTAAAACGTAATGAACCTTTCCAATGCTTGTGTTTTTGCTTCTGAATAATCAGTATAAACATAACTCTTCAGATCCTTTGATATGTCTTTTCCTACTTAGAAATTGTATTTCTTGGGCTCACAGCTGTTTTGTTACTTGACTGTCTCAACACAGGTTTCTGAGTTGGACAATAGCCTACAACAGCATTTGGAAAAACATTACCCCCTTGTAGAAACTATTACGTGGTTTATCCTAAAACACTGGTAACTACTGGTGTGCATAGCAGAGTTAGAGTTGAAGTGTTTAAGAAAACTGATCTGGGTATGGATAGGGAAGTAAACCGCTGCTTGTGAGAAGAAGCAAAGGAAAAAGATTCATCCCTTTCTACAGTAGTCTAAAATAATTTGAAATACTCAAACTGTAACATTTTTCAGGCTCTTAGGTTAAGGATTGTAGTTCATACTGATCATAGATCTTCTTACATTAGTGCAAATCTGTTCTCTTGCAACCTTCTGCAAAATCATCTTTTTCGCAGCGAAAGCAAACAAATGAAACTGAGAATCGCTATTTTTTTCCTGTAAATGTGTATTTTGACTATACTTCTCAAAAGAAATAAAAGCCTTGTTTTGATTGTGGTAAGATATCATTTTCTATTAATAGTCTAAATTTTAAAACAAGTTCTACTTCTAAATTAAGACACTTGCCAATTCTGGATAATGAATTGGAAATTCTAGTGTTCTTGACCAGCTTTGGTGAGATGCGGTTGTTTCAGAAACTAGCTGGAAGCTGGACTAATTTTAACATCCTCCTATTCAGAGAGATTGCATGACTGATAGCACTTCTCTTTATACATTTGATTGAATTGTTTCTTTGAAATAAACAGGCAATGTGAGCACCTTTAACAAAACCATATTTACAGCTTTCTTCCAAATTCACCTGTAGGAAGAAAAAAAAAATGCTATATTTAGGGGGTCAGACAGAAGAATTTTGGTTGCTGGAGGGCTGATCTTGGAGGTAAGTCACACAGAGCTCCTAACTTTTCTGATTCTCCTGTGTTCACCACCCAGGAGGACATATGGGGCGCTCCCTTATGACAGCTGATTAACGTTGAGTCTTAATTTTGCTTGATTGAAACATCCCTGCTTTTTTTCCTTAGAGAAAATATGCAGGTTGCCTGTAAAACTGTTGTGGTTTAACCCCAGTCAGCAACTAAGCACCATGCAGCTGCTCTACTCACTTCACCCACCCCCCCAGTGGGAGGGGGAAGAAAATTGGGAAAAGTAAAACTTGCTGCTTGAGATAAGAATGGTAATTGAATTGAATGGTTATTGAATGCAGCAGAAAAGAAGCTAATAATGGCAATGATAACACTAATAAAATGACAACAGCTCTATTCTAATCTTTTTATTATTAAAGTGATGCACAATGCAGTTTCTCACCACTCACTGATCGATGCCCAGTTAGTCCCTGAGTGGCAATCTGCCCCCACCCCCACTCCCCCCAGTTTATATACTGGGCATGATGTCACATGGTATGGAATACTCTGTTGGCCAGTTTGGGTCAGCTGCCCTGGCTGTGTCCCCTCCCAGCTCCTTGTGCCCCTCCAGCCTTCTTGCTGGCTGGGCATCAGAAGCTGAAAAATCCTTGACTTAGTCTAAACATTGCTTGGCAACAGCTGAAACCATCAGTGTGTTATCAACATTATTTTTATACTAAATCCAAAAAGTAACACTATACTAGCTACTAGGAAGCAAATTAACTGTAACCTAGCCAAAACCAGGACAAAAACATAAAACTTTTTTTTTTGAGCAATTTTGAAGAGTGATGTCAAAATCCTTTTTGTGAGAATCTAAATATCTTGCATAAAATTAGAGACTGTGAGAACACTCAAAGCAAATGTGAAGCTGAACCTGTGCATAGTTCTTACTGAAATTCCAGTCTGGATGTGGGGCTCTGCAGCAGAATATATCAAACTTCCTGTGAGGAAGTTAAATCTATGTTTTACAGCATCTCTGCTTCTGCTAAGCTGCTTAAACATAAATCATGATGTTACTGTGAACTATATAGAGATGGAAAAATCCCCCACGTGCACTAAGTGTATCACTTCAACTGAAAGTACTTCAGAGTCAGTACAGCAAGAAGGACATCTAATAGTGTGAATTTCTATGATATTTCCCCTCCTCCCCTGCCCCCCCCCCCAAAAAAAAAAAAAAAAACCAACCAACCAAAAACCAACCCACAAAACTTGTGGTCTATGGACTCATTACTGTATTAAGCACTTGAAGGAGTGTCCTGGGACTAAAATGTTTGATTCTGGCATTTATTGTATAATGTAAATGTACCACTTACATCCTAAACTTGGAATCATAGAATTGTTTAGGTTGGAAAAGACTTTTAAGATCATCAAGTCCAACCGTTAACCTAACACTGCCAAGTCCACCACTAAACCATGTCTCTAAGCACCACATCTACACGTCTTGTACTTCTCTGTGTTGTACCTGTTCTTCTCTAAGCTTTAAGTTAAAATGGTGCAAATGGGCATCCTTACTGCCTGCTGACTTTATATCCTTTCCAACTAGAAATGATCCAGATGCTGATGGCAGGTGTATCTGATTTGCATGGAATGTTCTTTTTGGAATAGACCAGTGAAGAAAACTTCAATTTATTCTGAAGAAAAGTGTTTCCTTCTGTTTTGAGGTGCATAGTCCTGAATGTAGAACAGCTTCTTAACTTTCAGGTTCAAATAAGTTCTTAACAATGGACATGATCTTTTTAGTTCATGGAGGAAAAAAAAAAAGATCACACTTATAAAGCATGAACTCCAGAGGAATCCTCATTTTCCCAACTATGAAGCAGGGATTGGTTTTTGGTGGTTTTTGTTTGGTTGGGTTTTTTTTTTTGTTTGGGTTTGGTTTTTTCAGAAATTGATCTCGAAGAAATAATAATGGTTTTATTAGTATCCTTGACTAGAAAAATAAGCCTTTTAAGTTGTGCGGACACTGATAACAGGATTATTTTTTAGGGGAGGATTTTCAAAAACGAGTAGCGCAGCTCCTACTTCAAAACCCCTGGGAGTTCAGATACTAGGTGATTTGGAACATGCTGCTTGTTTCTTGAAGTACTCAAGGAAAATATAAAACAAACTTTTCCTTATCAGTTCATAAACAAATTAAAAATAAATGTAAAAAGTATATCCTTTTAATGAATGGAGTTGAACATGCCAGCAGTTTTTATGCATTTGAAGATACATTCCTGAAAAATTGATGCTTGACTACTGCAATCATTGTAGAACAGTTTTCAAGCTTAACTCGTCATGCCCTCGGTTCTGTTAGGGAGCAGAAGGGTACTGTCAGAAGCTGGATTGCATCTTTCCTGAACTAGCTTTGAGCGTAGTGTTAGGAGACTTAGAACGTTTTTTTCGTAGATACTATTTTTAATATGTGACCTTAGCTGTGTGCTACTGAAAGCTTGTCCAAACACTACCTGACAATATGCTGACGTTTCTAGGAAAAGAGTGTGTTTGAAGAAGGAATTTTTCATAGACAAGACAAAGGTTGAGAGAAAAGGCTCTTCTATGTGCTAGATCCACAGAAGAACATACAGCTTGCACTGTAGAGCTCAACGCTGCCTAAGTTTTAGACAATCCGGTATCTGAAAGATGCTGCTTCACCCTAGGCTAACTCTCATTGTGGGGAGAGTTAATGCTGGAGGATGGTGTATGCAAAACCAGAGTGCCGTAAAGGGGCTTGCTGGTTACGGGCGTGCAGGGCCTAAACCTGGTGTGTAGGTTCCGAAGTTTTGATCTATAGAGGCTTTCATTGCTGACAGGGAATCAGATTTCTCCATTACATCAGTGGACAGCTGATCTAGTTGAAGATGTCCCTGTTCATTGCAGGGAAAGTTGGACTAGATGACCTTTAAAGGTCCCTTCCAACCCAAACCATTCTATGATTCTCTTCATGGAATGATTCTCTTGATGAGTTAGGCAATATAGGTCTTGTGATCTATTTGGTAATGTGGCAAAGAGATAACATTTGGTAGAAGCTGGGTGGGGTCTGAACCTAGTTTTTTTTAGATCTGGCACTAGAATTCTTTTGCATTTGTAGCAAAGGTTGATTGAAAGATGCGGGCAGAACTTAGTCTCAACAAGTCCTGTCTAAATCCTGAGTCATCTAATTTCAAACAGACTAATCCCAGGTATTTTTAAAAACTACTAATGCATGAGTTGGGCTACTAGGCTTCCTAGGTATCTGTAAGTGAGGTCCCCTGTATGTTCAGAGATGTCCTTCTCTGCAGATGTGCCTAACATCTGTCTTGTACTGTTCGAAAGACAGCTGGGACTGCCCACTTCACGCGGACAACCAGCTGGCTGCAATACCTGCCCAGTACTGGTAGATCATGACACTATCCTCAGTTTGAAAGGAACAAACTTTTGTTTTCACACCTGGAAAAGAATCCTCGTCACTGCCCTCTGAGGGAGAACTCTATATCCCAGCTGTTGAACTTGTATTGCAGACTTCTAAACATCTGTTGACATTAAAGAGAAAAAAACCAGAACCACCAGCTTCTATAGCCAATTGCTCTGCGGTGTGTCCACAAGCCAAGAGCGGTGGTAGTGGTCTGACTGGAGAGTGCTGCGCCCGGCTGGCAGCAAATTATAATTTTTGTGGTCTTGGAGGTATTCCAAGAGTAGCTAGATTGGTCCTACAGGCTTGAAAAAAAAAAAAAGCTGCATTGTAACACAATCAAGCAAAAGAGCACTCATTCATCCCTCATCCTGCCATGTTGCCCTGCTGAGCAAAGGATTTACCATGCTGTGGAACCAGTGCTACCCATGTGACGTGCGTGGAACCAGCCTTGATGTGCAAGACTTGCTGAGCAGACAAATGGTGCCAGCTCGAAGTGGTAACAGCAGAAATCCGCATCCCACCAACAGGAATGCTGCCTTCTTTCAGAGACGAAGAGTGCCTACTTTTTGCTTTAGAAAAACTGTAGGATCAGCATCCTGACATGCTGGCATCCTCCTACAGTGAGCAAGGAGCTCTTTTAATGCCTTTCAACTCTTTCCGCAGATTTCCGGTGCAACTGCAGAAGTCAGGTGAGGATGGTTCTGTCTCATCCTTTTAGCTATGCGTGAACAGTCCCTGTTTTGACAGCCTTGCTAGATGTGTCTTCACAGTTCCCAGTAAGGCTCCCAGGTCCCCTGCCAAAGACACGGTGATAAGTACGTCATTCAGACTTGGCAAATCTACGACTGGGCTGGATGAGTAATGTGGAGAAGGGCTGCTCTTCACGTACGTGAATCTCTGTCTTAAGGAATATACTCTAAATAGAAATGTTTCCATATTAGTGTCCTGTTTTCGGCTAGTGCCTGAACAAATCTTTGTAGCAGTAACTGAGTTGTCTGATACGATGGGGATGTTTTGAACCGAAGAGCTTATCTCATAAAACAACTAGCATATCACTCCTGATAGTGTTAATTTTAATCTTACTCCATCTGTTTCTGAAGGGCCTTATGTAGATTTATGTATTCATTTTAAATTAAACATAGGACTTAACTCACTGTTCTCCCGTGACAATTTTGTTGGCTTTGTGATTTTTGCCTTTGTCTTTCAACTTACATTTTTAAAATGCTTTTTCAGGATTGTCATCCAGTCCTGTGGGCAAATGATCTCCAAGTCCTTTGAGGAATTCACTCATTTTGTACAATAACGTTGCAAAATTCATCCTCAAGTAGTGTCGGAGTTGCATTTAAGTAATCTGGTTGCTTAGCTGAGTTCTCCGAAGTCATGATCCTCTCATGGACAAAAGAAACTACATGCTCTTGCTGTACCTAGTGCCCAGTTGTTTCTCTCTGACATGGGTGTATTGTTTGGACTCTTTCCAAAAAACTGTTCTCAGTGATTCTTTTGCAAATCCTCAGCTCTCTAACTGCCAAGATTATGCTGCTAGTTGGCAGATGTACTTTTTTTATTTCCCTTACATTTTAGCACAGCTCATACAGGCATCATTATTTTTTGAAATATGCCAGTGCTCCCAAATCTGTAATGCTCCTGTGTGAGCATTTGCAGTTATAAAACTTTATGTTTTGGACTTGACTATTAAATTGCATGCTGGATGAGAGCTGTTCTCCATACTGTAATGGATTCAGCTAGCTGCTCTTGTTCCTGCTGCTCTGAAGAGAATCCTGCTCTGTAGTCACCTACAGTGGCTGTCATCAATATGAAGAAAAAAACCCAAACAAACCCAAAACTATCTAATGTGTTCCAGTGGGGAGTTTGGCAAAGTATCTCTGAAATTTCCCAGCCCCAGCAAACCATATCTAGTTTTTAACTATCCTTAAAGCACTTCTAGTTGTTTGTGTGCTGCTGTTAGTCTCTCTCAAGAGCTAGTAATGAGTCATATTGTTTGCATCTTATATATTCATATGATTAGTTCTTAGTTATGAATAATGCTCTTCTAGAGCGATGATGTAAGTTTGATTTTTAAAAAGTTCCTAGGGTGGAAACTTGCCCCAAAGTATTAAAATTACTGTTGTTATGGCTCATCTCGCCGCAGAGATAGAAATGTTAAGCGTAATTATCCTAATGTGGACACTTCTGTAACATTCTATTAATGTATAGTTTGATGTAGCATATAAAGTTTAGTGTAAATTATTTTGCATTCAAGTATACTTTGAGTTATCGGAAGTGAAAGTTATCAAAAACAGGGAGGGGGTTCTTCTCACTCTTGAATCAGGTGATTTTTTTTAACCAGTGAAATACAAAAATACATATCTACAGAAGTGAAACAGTGCCCAACTGAATTAAGAACAATCACACATTGTCCCTTAGGTAAGGAAGGAATAGGATGAGGATGAAACTGAGTCGTGCTGAGCTGCTTTAATAGCTTGCTGCCAAAGGGGCCCTCTCTGCGTATTCCTGCTGCATCTAGTGCTCGCCTAATTTGTGTGTGAGCTGATTCAGTTTGCTGCAGTTATAGCCAAAGTAAATACGGACTAGGAGGTGCGAAGGAGGGAGAAGGACTGCATGGCTGGAGTCGGGGGAGTGAGCTGGGGCAGGATAGTGACCGACCTCAGGACAGCCAGCAAGTTGCTCATAGGATCACGTCGGAAGTCTCTGGAAGAAAGATTGTCCATCCTTGGAAGACTCCAGAAAGACAGCTGTAAGAACTGATGTGCTCTGCCAGAAATGAGGAAGGTCCATGTCAGGGCTGCAGACTTGGATATTAAGGTGGGTATGACGCCCTCATAGCCACCCTGGAAGTCCCTTATCTAGCTATGGGAGACCTATGTCCTAGGGAAGTCTGGTTGCCAAGGGCTCCTTCTCTTGTCCCTTCCCTTTTTTAACCTCTGGCTCATATCACATCCTAATCTTACTTAATCTTTCCTTCTAACCTGGTAGTATGTAGTGTCTTTTTTTCCTTTTTAAATATTTTTTTGGAGTGTTTTGCCATATGATGACTTGAATTAAACGTTGTCTAAATGGCAAGTTGATAACGTGACATTTTTCACACAAAGGTGCAGCAGATCTCTGGTATGCCTTGGCAGTGCCCAGCTCCCTTGCACGTGGCTCAGGTATCTAAGGAGCAACAGACGTTCGTGGACTAGGGAACAGCGGTCACCCGCAGGGAGAGAAACCAAGCTTTTTTGACAGGTCACCACAAAAGAGCTCTTGGACTGTGCCGAGGCATTGCAGTGCACACTTGCTCCTTGAGAATCCACGAGGAACTGATCGGAGAGAGATGAGCCGGCTCGTCATCACCTGCCTGTTCTTTAGTAAGTGGATTTGCACGGCTGGAGCAGGTGGGCTTACAGCTAGCTACGGAGTAAGCCAGGCTGCATTTCGTGCCCCAGGGAGGAGCCCAGAATCATCTTCAAAACAAAGGTGAAAAGGGAAGGGCTTTAATTACAGTAAAAGGTAATCCTGTAAACATCAGTAAGAAAGCAGGGAAGGATTCTGCTGTGACTCAGAGCGGGTCTCAACATGCATTGCGAAGACCATCAGAGGGTTTACTACATTTTTATTGTGCCAGCCTCCACTGGCAGGGTCACACGGCTGACTGCTGTGGGCTGGTGGCTGAAAGACGTAATCCAGTGATGAAATGGTAAAATGTAGCTTTGAATAAAGGTGGAACAGATGAAGAGGGTACTTCAGTAAGATACTTTAAGATGGGCTAAGCCTGTTGAACTTTATCCTAAGATAAAGCAGTCCCCCCTGCTTCTGCCCCCCTGTACCCTCCCCCCCAAAAAAAGGCTGATGAGATGTCAGACCTTTTCAGTTATTTTGGGGAATTCAACGATGATGGGTCAGAAAGCTGAAAAAAAGGCAAGTCTAGTGTTTCTTTCACTTGGAGAGCTGAAAGCAGTAATCAGAGAAGTCTAGCCTAGTCAGCTTCCAACAAAAATAGTTGAATAATTGGTAAGTACCTGGAAGCTTGCCAGCAGATAAGTAGTAATTGATCGAGATTTACTGAAATAAATTTTCTACCCTGAGAAAGGTATGGGCATTGTAGGCAGAGATGGAAATTCTGCCTTTAGAAAGCATTTTCACGGTCCTGATGGCTTTCTGATAAGCGATCTTAGGAAACCTACCAGTGGGTAAATGCAAAAGTGATTGGGGAACTGCACTCAGAAGATATTAACGGATCATTAATAAACCGGGAAAAATGCGTCAAGTTGGGTATTGCTGTCTGTCCTGCATCCAGTGTTATACAGTAGTAACATTATGGATGGACCTGGATGATGGAAAGGCAGGTAGATTTGATAAACTTGCAAATAGTTTAAGTCTGGGGAGGAGTGGAAGCACTGTAGAGTAAAAGAATAACATTTAAAATGTTCTGACAAATAACAGGAATGGGTGATGTGATCAGGCAGAAAGCCAAAATGAAGAACAAGTGGCTACCAGTTCTAGTTTAGAAAAGACTCTGGAAATTACTGTGCATTACAAGCTAAACAAATGGAGCTTGTGGCTAATATCTTTTTCATCCCTTAGCAAATTGATGGGAACACATAAATGAATAGTTTATGTGCAAGAACTGTGAAATCACTGTTTCGCTTAACAATCTTATGGCTTGACCTGGAATACTTCCTGCTGCTCTTGGTGCTGCATTTCAGAAGCGTGTAAGCAAATGGGAGAAAATTCTTGGGAGGGTAACAGGAATGATTGATTATATGTCAAAACATGACTTAAAATGACAGGCTGAACTTCTGGGAAAATGGTTCTGATAGCAAGAACAGTACTGGTACTCTTTGTTTAGGAAAGTTATGGAGTACATCATGGAAGATCTTTGCCTAGCCTGTTCTTAAGCATCTGTTTGAAGGAAAGTGCCTGTCTACTGTGTCAAGGAGCAGCAACATCCTGCATTATGTTTCCAAATGCTTAAGCTGTTAAAGGCTTGCAGTCATGCTCACCAGCACACGTTAGAGCCCATATCTCTCATTAACATCTGACTTGTGAAAGCCTCTTGTTGGTGGACAATGCTTCTCGCCTGCTGTTCAAGACTTTCTGGCAGTCTGTTACTTGCCACAGGTGAGAGTCAGAGTGGAGGCAGGGGTGTTGGACTATATTTTATAGCACAGTAGTTGATTTAATGTAGTTGTGGGTGTTCCAGATTATGGGTGTTCTGGAGGCTGAATTCACACTATAGAAAGAAGTGGCGCATCAGAAGTTAATTTCCCATTATAGTGGTTTGTACAACAAGAAATTAATGTTTCTTCAAAGATTGACAAGGAGCAGATGAAGAAAAAATTGCAACTCTGACTTCAGATGGTTTCTCTTTAAGAGGGAAAAGCAAGGCTGAATAGCCACTGCTGGTGACTGCCGAGCAATGAAGATAAATTGGGACAACAAATAGATATCTGAAAAGCTGTAAATCAATTTTAGTGACATAAAATCACTAATGGAAACAGGCTGATTGGGGTCAGAATTTCTGAAAGCTAAGCAAATAGTTCAGAGAAAATCAAAATGTGATGATATGCTGCATGCACTTCAGTGATGTGCTTTCCCCCTTCCCATCCCCCTGCTAAAGAGCACTTGTGTTCCTGTTTTCACATTGGGACATAACAAGAGCTATTCAGTTAAGGATAGCAAGAAAACGTTATCCATAGAAGAAAGTATTAAANGATGTGCTTTCCCCCTTCCCATCCCCCTGCTAAAGAGCACTTGTGTTCCTGTTTTCACATTGGGACATAACAAGAGCTATTCAGTTAAGGATAGCAAGAAAACGTTATCCATAGAAGAAAGTATTAAAAAAAAAAAAAAAAGGGTAGAAAATTGTTGTAGAAGAAAATGCAACTGATTTGATGACTTACTGTGACAGGTTAAACATTCATCTTAACTGTCTGTGCATTGCTTACAAATAAGCTTGATTATACATTCCAATCTTTTCTTGGGAATTGAATTTGAGCTATTTTCTTATTTTTTTGACTCCTTGTTGTACCCTTATGAAGGGCAGATAACAATGTGTTCCAAATTTTCTGGAATTTCTTCTCTTCATGCCACTGATCTTCATCAGTTCTAGTACATAAGAATAGATAAAGAACATAAGGATAGCTGTAGCGTGGGTCAGACCAAACATCTGTCTAGTCCAGGATCCTGAAAGCTCAGGGGAGGAGACAAAAAATATGGTGAATGTGTAGCGATGCTTTCTAAACCATCTTCTCAATATCCAGCGGTTCATCTGGGTCTTGCCTGTTCTCTCCATTTCCAGACAGAATTCGTGCCTTGTTTGTCTTTTCACTTTCTTTGATCTTCCTCTTGTGACTGTCGTATGTATGGAAAATTTGTTGTGATTATTAGCAAGGAACAACATCTATCTCATTTTGCCCTGGACTTTCTCATTTGACTCTCCTACACTTAGTACTTTGAACCCGTCTTCATTTCATGTGCTGCTTTTTCAAATTTTAAGCTGCTGAACAGCACATGAGTTCTTGCCCGTTATCTGCTCAAGGATTCTTTTTCTCTGTGCTTTTACTGTCCTTCTGGAGAAATACCTCCCCTCTCTGCCATAATCTTATCATTGTCTCCCAGCTATCCCAGCTAGCAAATCTGTTTTGAAAACTTTCTTAAAATCTGGGCTCCTCTTTCATTGCCTGACTAAAGATGCATTAGCAGTATTGTTCCATAATCACTTGCGTACAAGTTTGCCTCTTACTGTCGCTTTTTCAAGTAAATTTTTTCCAATTTATGTGAATCAACTGTAGGAAAATCTTCCTCTTTGTTTTGTCCAACTTGGAAAAGGTAGTCTACTATTTTTTACTCTAAGACATTGATGAAGAATCCTTATTCTATTGTACTTGTTTCCACAATGGAGGTCTAAGTACTAAGTTATCACTATGTTGAGCACCTCAGAATATTTCAATAGGTATTAAAAAAACCCAAGAATCCTGATTCCTCTCATCTGCCTGGTTTGGTGCTCTGGTCCCTACACCATGAAGGAGGGCTTGTTTTTTTTTTTTTTCTTTTTCTTTTCTTTCCCTTCATGTCCCCTGGTTTTATTGGCTTGGACACAATGCCAGTCCAATGTAGCTGTATGGTGTTTGCTTGGTTTACAGCCTAGACAGAGGAGTGTTTTTATAACCTCATCTACCATTTAGACATGACTAATAGTAATTGGGGAAAGAGACGCATGGGGATGTGGATTGGGTATGACTGTAGGTGAAGTCCTCACCTGGAAGATTTGTTTTTAGATTTCCTTTTGGTCTTATTTAAACCATAGCCTTATCCTGACATATCCCAGCTGTGTGTTCTGTCTTTCAGGCTGGTGGCCGTCCTAGCCACTGCTATCTGAAGTTGTTCTACTCTATTTAAAATAAAGCTACTAAAGTAGGTATTTACACTTGCCTCTTTTCATAGTGCCCTTGGCCGCTTACTTATAGTGAATATCACTCTTTCTAGCCCAGCTGTAGTGGGTTGACCACCCACCCAGTTGCTCACTTACTCCCCTCACCCCTGTGTGGTGGGATGAGGGAGAAAATCAGAAGAGCAAAACCGAGAAAACTTGCAGCTTGAGATAAAGGCAGTTTAATAGGCGAAACAAATCTGTGCATCCAAGCAAAACAAAATAAGGAATTTATTCATTGCTTCCCATCAGCAGGCGGATGTTCAGCTGCTTCCTGGACAGCAGAGCTTCATCATGCCTAACAGTTTCTTGGGAAGACAAATGCCATAACCATGAACATTCTCCCTGCCTCCTCGTCTCCCAAAGTTTTTATTGTTGAGCACAACGTCATCTGGTATGGGATATCCCTTTGGTCAGTTGGGGTCAGCTGTCCCAGCTGCCCCCTCCCAAATCCTTGCCCACCCCCAGCCTACTCACTGGGGAGCAGCATGAGAAACTGAGATGGCCTGGGTGCTTGTATTGGGTCTGGCTGAGATGGAGTTAATTCTCCCCATAGCAGCCCTTGTAGTGCTGTGCTCTGCATTGCTAGCTAGAAAGGTGTTGATAACACTGGGGGGTTATTAATGCTCTTTTAGTCACAAATCCAAAACGTGGCATCATACCGTTTACTATGAAGAAAACTAACTCCATCCCAGGCAGACTCAGTACACTAACGAATACTTAAATGGATCTTTTCTTTCTCCTCTGTTGCTATCTCTCTTAGCTCTGTGTAGCTCATTGTTACCTGTGAGTATCACACCATTGTGCCTGTTTCTGTGCACAGTTTGTGTGGAGACTACGGGCATTTTGTAAGGGGTTGAAGATTCCTCTAAGTGCTTAATTACCTAAAAACTTATATATTACCATCCTTAAACAAAGGCGAAGCTATAAAGCAAGTCTGAGAGAAGAGCTGTTTTTTTTTTCTTCTGTGACTTTAATTCAGGCTTTGACTAGATTTTCTTCCTAATTTCTGGCAGCATCAAATTCCCTCCAAGATTCATGCACGCATCCTGGAGTTTCTGTTCTGATCTAATTTTTACTGAACTTGCTTGAAAGACAGTTCAGATCAGATGCTTCTATAGCAAAACTAACTCTGTTTCCATCTTTATTTATGAACCAAAAGACTAAGTCCTCCTTTTTTGACTGCGTTAGCGAGTACTGTGATTCAGTTGAGAGTAGATCTATGGAACAAATAATTTGGTGTGAAGACCCTTGTGTCGATGCTTTGTGCGTTTTGGAAGGGTTTATTTGAAGTAGTTCTGATCCTGCAGACTCTTTGTGGTCGGAGTTCATGAGGTTCACTCTGGATATGCATCTTCTGGTTTTAACAGAAAAAAAATCCCAGTTTGTACACACTAAGACTGCTCCGCGGTGCAAACCAAAGCATAGTAAGTGGGATGATCAAGAAATGTTCTTCAGATCCAAACTGGAAAAGTAATCTATTTATATCCTTTGTCTCTGGAATTGATGATAAAAATGAGTTGTTCATTTCTGAGAGGTCTGATACCTGTGAATCAGAGGTCTGTGATACCTGAACACCACCTGACCTAAAGGGGGTGGTGTTGGTGCAAACATATTGACCTGGCTGGCAATAGAACACTGGGGTGCAACAGTTGGTGTTTGACCTGCTCTGAACCTCTCTGTGATCAGGCTCCAAGGATCTATAGGGCTTAAAAGCACCCTTTAGCTGGTTTTGGTTTTGATTTGGTTTTGTTTTTTTATTTTTTGGCTTTCTATATCTAACTTTTTGCTGCATGGTGTCTTACTGCCAACGGGAGGGACAAGAAGTGCTTCTCCCTTCAGCCCTGATCGGTTCTGCTGTAGTGCTGAGTTTAGAGAACTGCCCAGCAAGTGCTGTGTTGGGGAATGGCCTCGGGCCGAGGAAAGAAGCGACCCCTTGTCTGCTGTATCCTGCCTGATTTCATTTGTTACCTTATGATGGTGATGCAAATACTTTCTCTTTTGCCCTAGGTTGTATCTGGCTAGCACTTTTTATGCGTCTTAAATAAAGTGTGTCAGGTTCTGAAACTGTTTCCCATGGGCACTGTATGTTTTCAGGAAGAAATGATATGTTGTGTATGACTGACTTTGGTGCTTCTTACAGATGCCTTGCTTAAGCCTAGTCAGAAAGCAGGCAGCTGTGTGTCCCACTTTTAAGTTACTATCCCTACTTGCTTTGCAAGGAGCCGAAGGATGTAATTCATCCCCATGTAAATCTGCACCTTATACTTGGTGTTGGAATGCTTGAATATCGCGACTTAAATCTCTGGACTGCACCAGTAAGGATTTTACTAGTTTGTGAAGAAACGGATGAGTGGCCACATCCTTTTGTTGCAGCTCCCAGCACTAATTTCAGAGCATCCTTTACTGGGGGCTCAGAATCAACAATGCAGAAATTAAATACCGGAAAACATGCAGCCTGTTTTGCCACAGCAGCCTGACCGTTCCCGTGTCTCAAGTGCTGCTGGATGCCGCAGCACAATTTAACTCTTTATTCTGAGTTGCTGAAGCAATGAGGGAGGAAAAACAGTAGCTGCCATACTTTCTTCTCTTTGTATTGAATTTCGTTACTGCAAATGTAGATCCAACTGTTCATTTCAAAGCCATGGCTTATACACAACACTTTCTTTCTAAGTTCTGTTCCTTCAGCCTTCTGAAGTATTTGTGCGGGATGACTAATAACATTCTCATTAAATCTTTTTTCTTGCTCTGTGAAGATTCACTCTGAATCACACTGAAGGCTAGTGTTATTTGCTTTGTTTGAATGGGTGTTACAGCTAAAATTTTTGCGCTCTTAGGTGAAATACATTATACTGAAAAACTGTCAAACGTGCTCAATTAGTGTTACCATAGGAATTCATAAGCAGTAGAAGACCATTTTATAATTTTAACAAACTTTCATTTCTTCTTGGCATCCCATTTTATTGAAATAGGTAGCAAGATAATGTTTTGATTCCAGAAAATACTGACTGAAGGATCAGGACAACAGGTCAGCCTCATTTCTCTTAAAAAGTGGTAATGACAATACAAAATTATCACTATGGGAAGAGAAAATAAGCCTGGCTTTTGTGTCTCCTGAGCCTCAGCTCTTTTCCTGAAGTCCCTGGTCTGATTCGAAGACTCACAGTGATCTTAAAATGTCATGCAGCTTTATTCTACACAGAGCTCACATGGGAATCTGCTGCAAATGAAATGCAGCTCCCATCAGCTGGTTCTGCTCTAGTTTCTAGATGCAAAAGTAAACCTCAGCTCCTCCTCATAGAACTTGGAAATAAAATGTGCTCAAGCCCATATATGTATGGGGTTTGGACAGGGCTTTGAAGTAAAAAGACTGTGGAATAATTGTATTTCATAGTCAGTTTCAAATGAGTTTTGGAAGGGATGTTGTGTGTCACAGGAAAACAAGTCATTGGAACATCTGTAATTTAAGATAGTTTTCCTTGATCATGTAACTGGAAAATAGCAGAGTGATTTCGCTGGCCAAAAAGCTTCAGTCTTCAAAAGGCGAGAGAGAAAAACCCCAGTATTTGAAAAAGAGTACAGGAAAAATTAAAAATAAACCCTAATGATTGAAGTGGCCAGGTGGCTGAAGGGCCATGAAGATGAAGCGACCAGAGGACCTTTCATATGACGAAGGGCTGAGAGCTGGCCCTGTTCAGCCTGGAGAAGGCTCTGGGGGATCTCGTCAATGTATAGAAATACCTGAAGGGAGGGTGCAAGGAGGACAGAGCCAGGCTCCTGTCAACAGTGCCCAGGGACAGGCCCAGAGGCAGTGGGCACCCACTGAAACACAGGAGGTTCCCTCTGAACATCAGGAAACACTTTTTCGCTGTGAGGGTGACCAAGGACTGGCACAGGTTGCCCAGGGAGGTTGTGGAGACTCCGTCCTTGGAGATATTCAGAACCCATCTGGACATGGTCCTGGGCAACTGAATGTAGGTAACCCTGCTTGAGCCTGGGGTGGGTGAGGGGGGTGGGGTGGACCAGGTGACTTCCAGAAGTCCCTTCCAACTTCAACCGTTCTGTGAAAATCAGTCCACAATTGCTATAATCCACAAACCTATTTCACAGAAACTTACTATTATTTTCATATGTCCCACCCTTTTCTGCTTAGCAGTAAGGCTCTTGAAAACTCCTCCTTTCTTTTGTCTGCTCACATTCTCTGTCAGTTCTCACTTTGGGCTTGATTCATCATCTGGTCGGTCTCATGTTTTATCCCCTACTTGAGATAAACGATCTCCTTAGGTGCTAATGTCTTCATGCTCAATGTCAGTCCTTCCTTAGTGATGTTGGTGAAATAAGTGAAGAACCCATGGCTAGCTGTCGGGTCTTCGTGGCAAATGCCTTTATGCTTGTATGTGGGTGTATATGTACATTTATATGTACACACACACACATTTCTATGTATTCCTATGTATGTTAGCTGTTACAAATGCTTACATGCTGGCCCAAATGCCCCCACAGCTGTCCTGCTCTCATCTCATTCTAAATTTGTACTCTTCACCTGTAACTAGTTTTACTGGATAGTTGACGGTAAGTGCTAGGAATGAGAGCTCTCTCTTTTAATGGCTTTGTGAAATGTCAGCAGTAATAGAATCCAATCCTGATCTACATCTCTCAGGGTTCCTGTAGCATAGATAAATGGTTTCTGCTCCTATATTGCTCAGTCCCACAGTGCAGGGACTTTTATTCTTTTCAAGTAGAAATGAAGCTGAAGCCCACTTATATTTGCTCACTATTAAGTAAATGACACACTTGTTATTTAAACATTTTTTTTCCTACCTTGTTCACATCCTTCATTGCGATAGCTTATCATAGGCTTTAGATTAAGGTTTTAATGGTACAGTCAGGTTTTTAAGGTATTCAGCGGAAGGGATACAAAAATGTGGTACTTGGCAAAAATCTATTTGTAACAGCTCCTTAGAAGCCACATGTGAGAGGACTACTGTCACGCTGAAGAACTCTACCTGAATACTGATTTAAAGAATTCTTTCCAGCTCTTCCTTTTCTATTGAGAGTACAGTTTCAGTCTAAGCTACCACTCATATTTGTTGTGGTTTCAGGTCAGCTCAGTCGGTAACAAAGCACCACGAAGCCGCTTGCTCACCCCCCACCCCCTCGCCTGGCCACGTTGGGATGAGGAGAAAATCCAAAGGCAGGCTTGTGGGTCGAGACAAGGACTGGGAGGGATCACTCCCCACTTATGGTCACGGGCAAAAGACAGGCTCAACTTGGGGAAGAAACAAAATCCATTTCATTTACTACAAATCAAAACAAAAAAAACCCACAAGGGTATTAGGAAGGGAAACTAAACATCAGAACAACCTCCCCCCACCCCTCCCGCCTTCCCGGCTCAGTTCCACTACCCGATGCTTTCTACCTCCTCCCCCCAGCGGCGCAGGGGAACAGGGGATGGGGGTTGAG